>JAZGTJ010004331.1:0-31330 GCA_036877575.1 Botia almorhae | reverse complement strand
TATATATAGTTTTAATAGGATCTTACAATAATATAACTTCATATTGTGTTTGTAAATTATGTTTTCAAAGGTTTACATACTGTAGTTGTCTGGCACATTTGTTGGTGTATTTATTTGGAATAACTGACAAAGTACAGATTAAAAATAAACATAGAATATTAAATTACAATGTAAAAATTAAAAGTGTATATTGTGTACAAGTGTTTTACATGTAAACAGCAATAATAATGTTCCTGTCTTAGTTTGATATTTTCTTTCATAATAACTGTGGCTTCAGTGAGCAGACAAACCCAATGAATAGATTACTCTGAGTTCTCCACAGTATTGAACCTTCTTTGTTTATTTGTGGTTAATGGACTGAAACATGCTGATTGGCTGTGTAAGGCCACTGAGGGGCCAATAAGGTGAGAGGTGAGACAGGAAGGGCTAATGACCTGCGAGTGACACATGACTGGCTGTAACCCTGTTCAGTTAGATGACACACGCATTAATGTTGCGTGTCGCTTGATGGTTTTCTGTGCTGAATTGCTAACCCCTACCTTCATTTAAAATTGGTGATTTAACATAACAAATATTAGAACAGATAAGCAAATGTTTTCTGAACTGCTGTTCAGAGGTTTCATCATTAGTTACGCACTAACAAAGAATAGGTTACAGTTGCATCCTTGCTACAAGATAATTATTTTCTTATTACATAAGTAACATGCACTGTCATTTTCTAACAGGGTATGTGTTCAAACCATTAAACCAATAATCTTCTTGGCTACACCTCCATGTCCAATTCAGATTCGGCTGATCCGTGCGCTACGGGTCGGGGAGAACTCACCTGCCATGTGATGTTTCGTGGCCCTCGCTAATGATCGCCAGCGCTCGGCGAGAGCTGACCCTGGGCCGCGCCGCATAATTAGCTTTTCCTCAGCTTTTCTGCCTCGTCCAGCGACCTCGTGGGTGAACCATTGTTTACTGACAGCTATAGTTCCTCTAGCTTTGCTCTTTCACTGTCATCCAGCAGTACCACCGTTGAATTGGCTGGTGCGGGCCGCATCCGAGAACAAAGGTGAAACACGTCAGTTGACGATGAATCACGAACCCTCGTTTGGATTCAGTCATATATGTACAAAACAGAAACTGTGTTCTAGTACATATTTTCAGCACAAGTGCTGTTGAGTCATAGCTGCTTGTATCTAAATCTGAGAGCTGTTTACAAGCTTTGCATGACTAGTTAGCAAAGGAGGGGTTGTGTTAGATGGCTGGGTTCTTTTGCTTACAGCAGTATAGTACAATTATATAATATAAAATATAATATAGTACAATTATGTTTATATTTTCAAGCGTGTATTAAATGATACATGCCCACATTTTGTTGTGTTGTTTTTTAAAAAATATCTACATATGCATTTTAGAAAATTTCACATTTTTGCCCAAAAAAACACACAAGAAAGCTCAGAGGTTTATCACAACATTAATACATCATAAAAGTATTTAAAAACAGTAAACATATACTATATATAATTTATATATATATATATGTACAATATTATTACAATATTACAATACTCAGAAAATCATTATATTATGAAATGCTGAGTATTTTAAATGTAATTCAGACATGCCCACTATAAATTATATTTGAAGTGGTTGGTCTTCACATACTAGTAAAAAAACCCTCACAATTTTAGTTTAATGCTTATTTAGCAGATCAGATTTTATTTAATTTTAGTATTAAACCGTTCAACTACTAGGCCTCTTAGTGATCGATAAATCAGCTGTTTTAATTTTTGTATTTTAAGATGGCTCTGAAATTCATTGTGTTGAGTGTATTACTAAACTGGCCACTGAGGCCCAGGTCTCTTATTATTACTGCCTGGTGTGTGTGTGCGCGTGCAGGCGTGTTAATGTAGCTGTTTATTTCCGCGATGTGTTTACAACGCGGCTCCATTGCCTTAGTGTCCCTGATCAAATTTCTATTTGAAATAGCACATGCTTTTCAATAATTAAATTCTGTTCTCACAGCCAGTGGATCTTCACAGATGTCTTATGGCTCTATAAGTAATTCAGATAAGTAGTTAAACAGGTACAAAGAACGTAGCTTTACTTTATCAAAAGCATGCTTGAAACTTTGAACACAGTTAAATTGATGTCTGACCTCTTTATGCTCTATATCAGTAATATAAATCTCATATCAGAGTGGACATTAATTGAGGTCATTCTATATTTACAACACATTTCTTGCTCGCATATCTGTGTAAAAGATAACTACATCCTATTTCTCGACTAAAAATCACGCTTATGTAGATGCCCGTGCCTTTAAAATCCACCAGGAGATGCGTTTGATCAAAATTAGCTATTATTTTTAAAACTCTCACAGATTTGACATTGTGAACTGGAGATTTAATGCCCCCCCGAAAACCCCCCTCGTGTCGACGAATGCAGAGACGGGTGTCAGGAATTAGCTGATGGCGACTCCGTTGAGAGCATTTAGCAGCAGTAACACGTTGCATAACAAGTTGCGTAAGATGTTGTCAGTACCAGATCTCATCATGGGTGATAATTGATTTTGTTTTCTCATTTAATACTTAGCAGCTTCTCGAACGAGGTTTTAGTTCTGGTTCATAAAAAACAGAATAGTTAAGCTAAAGCGGACACATGGGCTGCAAATGTTGGAAGCAAAAACAAAATGGCCGTGCCGCGCTTTGATTTGGCGTGTTCTCCTGTCAGCCGCGGTTGAACTTACACTGGGCTGTTAGAGTCAGCTCATGATCCAAGCTGTCTGCGGCAGTCAGAATCACTCGATGAAGCCTCATTAAACCGGACCTGGTTCTGCAGCCCATCTCTTTTGACTTCTACCAGCTCGTTAATTTACATATGAATCACTCACATCTTATCCATGTGCTGGTGGAGTTTCAGCTCGATTGTGTGTGACTGTTCTCATGATGCTGAGAAACATGTCAACATGGACATTAAGATGAACGTTCGGTTAATAGCAAAATATTAATGTTTAGTATGCAAAGTATGCTTGTTTATATAGTTTGCTCTATGTAGTTATTATAAATGAATATACAAAGCATGCACCAAGCAACAAAAAGGTCAAATCTGCTACCACAGAAAAGTTTATTAAATCTACACCATTATGTTGTATTGACAAGTCACCAAGGTGAGAAAGTTGCATTTTTGGAACTATAGTTTTCCACCTTTTCTTGGAAACGTTTCTCCAAATATTTGTAACCATGGTTGCAATACTGCTTTTTCATTAACGCAACGACTGAACACAAGCTTTTGTTTCGTTTTCTTGTCTTTCGTAATGAAGATCATTTAAACGTTTGGCAGGTCTGTTGTTTAGCAATGCAATATATTTATGAAACTCTTTTTATTCCATTGTGTATGAATATCAGAATTATTTTTAAAAATGTGTCTGCAGGTTTTCTCTCCGGGAAGCTTGTTTTGTCTACATGATTCATGTTTTGCATCATCGTCTTTTATTGTGGGCTAGAATGAAAACCTGGAGCCGGTGTTTGTCCATCAATATGGACTGTATTTATTTGTTAGTGGAACAAAATTCTGTACAGCAGTATTTGAAATCATGTTTTAACTATTGCATGTGTTTTCTTGCTTTTTTGGTTATGATTCCGAAATCAAAGTCAATGAGCACGGTTTATAAAAACTCATGCATGCCTCGGGCTGTTAAAGGGAAAATAGTAATTTGATAAATGCAGAGAATGAACCAGTTTTTGGTTTTGACACACACGTGTGCCTCTAGTTCGGTAACAGTCATTATTTCTGTTAGCCTGAGCACAGGCAGTTGTCCCAAATTGTTAAAAAAGCCACAGTACCCTGTAGAATATAATATTAAATCAATACGCAGCTGTGTAGTTTCAGGAGAAAATGCATTTGTAATTTTTGCCCTGAGCACAAAATATTGTACACATTGATACTGGCGTCAATGTGTAAATAACGTCCAGGGAACACTGAATGTTTTGAAACGCAGGTTTTCCTTTTCTCTATAATATTAAACTGTAAAATATATCATTGTATTACTGTTTTACATCTTCAGATCTTCATCGTTAATTTATGCTTGATGTCATACATGCATTGCTGTCTGATTTGCTTTTGTCGTGTCTAGCAATTGTTACATTTGAATTTTCTCAATCTGTGCCGATGTGGTGATGCGCCACACAATTCTTGCCACAGTTTGTTGTTGTTCTTGTTGTTGCCAGAAATCTGAGTTCTGAATTCTAAACCCGTGTTTGGCATTGTCTGTTTCTTCTTTGTTCTACAGAGATGTTGAAGGAGTTGAACCAGCAGCGCAGAGAGAAAGAATTTACAGACCTGAAAATTATAGTTGAAGGCAAAGAGTTTGAAGTCCACCAAAATGTTCTAGCTTCCTGCAGCTTGTATTTCAAGGACCTGGTTAAAAGGTTTGCCTTCTTCCCTTCCCACCAGCCCTTGATCCGATCTGTTCTTTTCGTAGGGTGCATTTGTGTCATTTTCCCTCCCCTTGTTTCTCTCTTGCAGGTTTGTTGGAAGACGTTGGTTTCTATCACAGGCCAGCAGCCATTCACTGTTTCGCTCAAATGAATGTATCTTAAATTGGGACAAAGGGTCAACCTTTGTGTGTTTCTTTTTTTCAAATTTTCTTTCCCCCCATTGTAGAATGCATTAACATAATTTCCATTTTTAAAAGCAGAGAATGTGTTCCATGACTGAGGGATCTTTAAAAAAAATTGAAAAAATAACAGAAAAAAACGAGGAATTAACAATAGGCATTCATCCGAAAATACCATACTGGCCATCTTGGAAAGTGTCCTCCAAAAAGCAGTGTGGTATCTGTCATTTTGACTACAGGATGAGCTTTGTCAGCCATTTTATCAGCAAGCGTATGGTCTTCATAGCACATAAAAACGTTCCTATTCATATGTTAAACGTTCACGGTTGGCGCATTGAGCGTTAGGAACCGCTTTCAGAGTCGCAAACAAAGAGAAGCGCTGAACAACTTTCTCCTGATTCGTTACCTTCGCAGGTCATTTGCCACATTTACTTCAGATGAGTCGTCCTTCTGCATTTCCGAATGACACCCTTCTATGTTCATTGCCGATTCACTTTCTGTTATTATTTAATACATTTATTTGGCAGCACGGTTGCCTGTCTTAGAAAGTACAGCAGATATTTAAGTCTAAGCATATGTGTGCTCACGGATTAATTTTAATGCACATTTAATTCCCTTTTTTCAGTTTTACTGTGTGTGTGCTTTCTTAACCATATATTGGGGACACAATTGTACCCAAACGTCAGCAAAACCTGACAAATCTGAGCAAAACCTCGCTTTGAGGATGTCCTAATTTGTAAAATTGGTGTAAAATATAGTAAATAAAGTTCCTTTTTTAAAGTGTGGGTTAGTTATAGTATTTATAACTAGCTTTGTATAAAAGAAGTCAAATTCTATAGAATATGCTTATTTATATAGATACGTAAATGTGTGTGTGTGTGTGTGTGTGTTTTCTCACAAGTGTTGAGGAAGGGAGTTTAAAATTATAACTTGGCAAACTACCAGCATAATATTTAGCTACCCTCCCTACATATACTAAAAGTGGTCAATGACAATAAGGTTGTTTAATGCTACAAAATATTTTAAAATGTTAAACTATCAGAATATATACTATAAATAAAACAAGGAGATCGCTATATATATATATTTAAATAAAAGTCAGAAAACAAAGGCAAAAATGTCAAAAATTTTAATTTTATCTCATGTAGTAAGACGTAAATACATCTGTGTAGTATACGAATAGAATAGCTTGTTACTGCACGTGCTAACCAAAAAATTAGCTTGTAGCATGGCTACTCTGGCCCGACACTGATATCATCCAGTATTATAGAGTCTCAACAGACTGCAGCTGTCCTAAAGTGTCCTCGCTTCAGCTTGGCATACTTGCTGTTCACATTCACAATTCATAACCTCAGTCCAGTGGGCAGAACTCATTCTTGCTATACTTTCAGAGTCACCTGTCACCCTCTATTCAGCTAACACACAAACTCACTTGCAGATACTGTGGATAGATGCCAGTTGCCGACGGAAACAAAGAACGGCGTACTCATCAGACCGCTTACAAGGAGCCCAGATGAAAGAAAAGCTAACCGCTTAGAGAGATGCAATTGTGTTCGTAAACACTCTACACACACACTCACACACACTCGTTTAGGATCTATTGACTGTTAGCTTTATTCTGCTGTCGCTGACCTTGTAGCTTTGACGGAGGAACTTTGCAGATATCAGACTGAGCGGGAGATATGCTGTCACGCAACGTCTATTATTGCGTTTTGGTTAATGGATTAGCCTCTCCAGCTCTGAATTCCTCAACGTTCGGAGTCATTGAAGATTGAATGTCTGCGGTGTCATGGCTGATTGTTACATTTGGTCGTTCCGCTTGAAAAACTCATTGGGGGTCGCTCATGAAGAAAGAATCGCACCTGCTGATAACGTTAGTTCATTAGCATGCGCCGATTGTAGCGCGATGATGTAGCGCGTTTTAGTTGGCGCGCGCGAACCGTTGACGTGGCATGTGGTTTTTAAGTGCTTGACCTCCATTATTTATTACGTGTTTCCATGGTTTTGACTTTTACAAACGTCTCATTGGTGGTACAATGAAAAATAGCTATAGCTAAAATAATTTTATGCTAATAGTTAGTCTGTTTTACAAGCCGTTCTCATGTGGAGCCGCCAATTGTTGCGTCTTTCTGTCACGAGAAACCAACAGTAGCATAAACACAGTTCAGAGTTCTTTAAATAAAGTAATAGAAGAAATAGTATACAAAAGCCACAGTGGACGTTTATGTGCATATTTTGTTTCTTCTTTTGATTTCTAATGTAATTTATATTTAAATGAATAATTAATTAAACTCGGTTTCATCTTTTTGGGGGAAGTTTTTTAGTCATCCGATCACCCTATTAATAGTTAATGAAATTTCTGTAGAAATAAAATGTTTAATTTTATTAGGTTACATCACCAAAAGGCATGACGTCATTGTACTACAGTCGGAAGCGATTCAATTTTTACAGACACTTTTATCCAAAGCGACTTACATTGAATTATACTATACATTGTTTCTGAGTATGTGCAATCCCTGGGATCGAACCCATGACCTTGCCGTTGATAACACCATGCGCTAACCACTGAGCTACAGGAAAGCTATACCTAGTACAATCCCTTTTTGTTTATTTTTAACCGAAAAAAGTTACAGATCGCAGCTTTAAAGATTAACCGCCGCAAACTCGCCTAAATACCGTAAAGCGTTATTTTAGTCCGGTTAAATCAGTCTGTGGTCAGTAAATAAGACGATGGGTTTTGCAATAAGATACCAGACACACACGTGTGGGAGAAGTGGTTAGTTAATTCACACCACGGTTCTAATTGAAAGCTCTTCTACTATCACCGTTTTCCCCTCAAGCTATCTGGGGTTAAGTGTCTTGCTTAGGGGTAGAGTGATAAAAGAACAGATTTGTGATCGCAGTAAGTCTCCAGGCTCTGGGTCAGCCTTACCTTTATGTGAACCGGCAGACTCTACAAGTTCAACACTGTGAGAAATGTCACAGTGTTGCTGATTATGGGAAGTAACAGCTTAATGTACAATTTCGTTACCTTCTCTCTTAGTCAATTGTATGAGACTTGTCGTCCAGAGTGGAAGTGATATTTTTGAAGAAATATTATTTAGACAGACATTTTGGAATGGCACGCACCAATAATTATTCATAATAAGACCCGGTTTTACTGTTAATCTGCCATCTCTATTGTGTAAGATTCTTTTACTGTAATCATTTTTAAAGGTGCGTTATAATTTCTAAGTCAGCTCTCTGAGTGTTACTTTTTTATTCGGAACTTTGCGCATTTTGAATCGCTTTAATTGCATTTATTGAGATAAAGTCAACCGGCTAATTTACCGTTTTGCTACTTTTTGATGCACTTCTAACTGAAGTTCAGTCATACATGCCTACTTTCAAAAACTGCTAATGCCATAAAACCCATTTATGATAATAAAATTAATAAGGTTACCTGCATTTTCATGCGCAGCTTTTAGTCACCCAGCTGTGAAAGTCACTTACTGTAGATCACAGATTTGTGTGCGTGTCATTAGATATTTACAAACAGCATCATTTTGTTGGGTATTAATTCCAAAACCCTTCAGATTACATCATTTATTGGAATGGCCTACGACATCGTATCCATTCACATTATCAGTTCCATATCAGTCGTTATTTACGAGTGAAAACGCTGTTTCCTTTTTCTAGGTGCAAATTCGCAACTCGCTGTTTCCTGCGCCGCATGCTATTTTTACCGCAGGAAAGAACATGCCACCTGAAGCATATAATGCACCTCCTAAATGTGCACACACGCTTCCCCTTGGCCTAGGAAAAAAAAAGCTATTACCCTCCCCTTTAGCATCTGCCGCGTGGAGCGCGGAGACGGATTGCCCTCGGTAATTCCATTTTCCCCTCTGGATTTTCAATAAGTATGCTTGGTGCCACTTTAATTTATGGGTAGTGCATTGGCACCAAGCCGTCAGCGTATGTGCGTAATGTAGAACTTGGCTAGCTTGGAGTAGCTTTGATACCGCGCTTTTATTTATTTATATGAGAGCAACGCGTTTGTTTTACAGTAGATGTGGCGTTACGAGAGCAAAAGGAGCGAGGTTTCGCTTGGAGAACAGTGGGAGATCATTAATCGGTGAGATGTGACAGTCGACTCCTATGTAGGCACAATTACCTCCTCCATTGGCGGAAAGTCACTTTTTGAGTGTTTTTTAGGAAGGGTTGAAGTTTATATACAGTAATGAAGTTCCACACTGTACTGCTTTATTCATATTTCATGCTGTAATGATTTGGCTGCTCAATTTTCTATCCAGACCTCTAAAAAAGTATTTTTTTCCCATCATCTTTTTGGTCATATCTGTAGATTTTTCATCGTAGCTTTGTTGTTTTCCTCTAGCTCACCCTAAAATTAGTCATACTGTCGGCATATACAGCTTAGACACCAATTTTATCAATAATATTCATCGTTGCATGAAGCTTAAATTTCACGTGCCATTTTTGTCAGTGGAGCACAAGAACAAAGACAAAGATCGGACATAAAAGCATGCTGTTTTTATATATTCATATTTAATTTGCTGGGGAAGGACCGAAAATGAGATCCAGATATAGATTTAATTAATTTTTGAAGTGTGTGTTTGTGTGTTTGGATGCGTTAGAGTCAACAGTGGCCAGTGCTATTGGACGTCCCCAGCTAATTTATAATCTCCGTTCGCACACGCGTGCAGTTCGCGTCCAATTCCCACATCTTCATCCTCATGTTGGCTGCTAATGCTGAAAGGAGGGAATTTAAGTGAGAAAAAGAATAGATGCTCATTTTTGTAAACACTTTCTCTGCTCCCACATCTCCTACAAACCTCTCCCTGTATCTCTCTCTCTCGCTCTCGCTTGCTGTACTCTCTCCATCCTGCTAAAAAAACAACGCTTGTAATCAGCTGCTCCATAAATATGTACCTCTCTCCAAAGCCAGAGTGATTTCCATAATAAAAGTGCTTAGACAAAGCTAATTGCTACTCCAGCCGATTCAGATTGCACTAATTGACCTGGTTGATGAACATGCTTTTGTTTTATTTCTCTCTCTCTCTCTTCCGTTCTTATTTTTACCTTCCTTCTCTTTATCACCTTCATAACTTAACCCAGGATTACATCCCATCCTGTTATCTTAAAACCTATCGCCACGGCAATTAGAGGGGACAAAAATAACAAACTCTGGCTCTTTTTTTTGCTTTTCAGGAGGGAGTGATGTTCTTAATCCTCTTGGCTGTAGTTCCAGGGGCGTAATTTTACATTGTCCTCTCGAGTTTCCTTCCACCCTCTCAAGTACTCGCTCAGTGGAGACTAATGACACCCTTCGCACTCCTATGTCCATGCACAGGGGCGCGCTGACATTACGAGTGGGGCTTTGTTTAGGTTTGGTGGGGGGTGACTCTGAAAGATCCAGGCACAGTCATGGAACACCTCACACCCAGACGAATGGCTGCTGGCACCTGGGACAGAGATAACGTCCCCCTCTCTCCTCTTTTTCTTCCGTCTTTCTCTCACGTTCTCAAATCTCCTTTACTGTATCCATCTGTGTGACACCTGTCGCCCGGTTGTGTCTGTCTGTGTGTGTTTTGTGGAACTGCAGTAACTCTGAGGTAAATTAATTCAACAGGTGTTCTGTGATGTCAAAAATCGTGTCGTTGCCAAAATGAACTCAAGTATTGTGTCAAAGTTTACACTCCATTTAGGGTCACCTTTATTTAGGTACTAGATCTTAATGTGTGCCACATCCGGTTCTAGAGTAAAAGAGCAATTTATCCGACGGATTCTGTTCTAGAGCTGCGCAAGAGTGATGAAATATTTTGTCTTTCTAATGCTTCTACATTACTGACTGATGTTTCGAATGCTGTAGCATATAGTCACTTGATGTACGACATTGCATCACTGTACAGACACACTTGACTCAGTGGGAATAATGAGAAAACTCCAGTTTTAGAGTTGCATGAAACATAAGACCGATCACTCACCATTACAGTTAAAGCATGAGATTATCAGTAGCATTAGATGACATGCATCCATCGATCAATAAATCAGGTGGAATATATATTCGCCTGGAATAATAATTCGGTTTAAAACCTGCAGGTGAATTATCACTATATTGTATATCGGTTGGATTCCCATTGTTACTGGGGCAGGAAAAATATCTAGAATCACCTAATTTTCACCTAATGGCCTGTTAGTGTATATCGACTATCCGTCTGGTACTGTCGCAGTTATCTGGTGACTGTACACATCAGCGGGGAATCTCGAGCAGGCACCAAAACACAATCAACGTCTGCTCGGCTATTAATTTCATTCCCCCTATCCTTGACCTTCACAGGTTTAGCGTTTCACACGGAGCATAAAGCCCCCGATACCGGCCATTATTCACAATTCCCATCCACCCCTGGGAATTATTACATTTGAAGTGATCGGCACAATTGGATTTGAATGACATCAGCAGGCAGGTTACCGTGGGCCAAAACATGTGCGGATAAAGACCGTCACAGTGTGTTTGATATTCAGAGATTGTGCACTGCGGATGTGCTAGGGCCGGCGTGCGGATCTTATTCATGTAATGAAAGACTTCCATCTCTGCTAGTTTATTGGGCGATCTGTCCGTGCGGACAGGCAGATTGTGGTGTCAGTTCCCTCCTCCCCATCATGTCTTTCCCCTCTGTCACTTTATTACGCATTTGTGTGCCATCTCCACAAATTCTTAAAGCATGCGTGGGCCCAGACAGAATCTGCAGACGTTTTCTGTGCCGATTTGAAAGAAAAATCAGCCGAATCCTGTGGAGGACACATTAAACATTGTAAAATGGTACCAAAAGACTATTATCAGTTGCTGAAAGTTCGCAGATTCTGTGCGGGCTCGGTCATGAGTCATAACAAGTGCTTTGACCTTTTGATTTCATTGCAGGTGCAAGAAACGAAATATATTGTTAAAGTTAACTGTGGGACTCTGAAAGTGAGATAGTTCTGTGAGCTTATGGGAAATGTACCGTAATATAAAAACAGTGGGTTGGATTGTGGGTGCACCTGGAGTTTGGGTGGTCGTGTGCCCTTTCTCTTTGGTCATGACCTCTGTATGTGTGTGTTCGGTGTGCGTTTGTGTGTGTCGTCAGGTCTTCTAAAGAAACGGGGAGCGGAGAGAGGCTGGAACTCAAGATGACCAACATCGGAGCAGATGTCCTGGAGCTTCTCCTAGAGTTCGTCTACACTGGCTCGCTGGTCATCCACTCGGCCAACGCCAAAACCCTGCTGGAGGCCGCCAACAAGTTTCAGTTCAACACCTTTTGCAAAGTCTGCGTGTCATTTTTAGGTATGCAACTCTCCGTCAGATGAACTCATGTACAAACCTGTACGTTTGTTTCTTTCAGTCAGATGATGTATTCTTTCATTTGCAAAAAGGTCAAAGAACAATTGCATTAAAATGTCAAATTCAATGCCGCAATCTCTGATAACATACAGCGCTGATTATTCCGATCAATACCGACTCTGGAGCAGGCTTAGAGGGCGTGTGGGGATCTGCTATTCCAACCAGAGCTGAGAAAGTTCTGGGAGTTTGTAAGTGGGCTGAGTATATCATGTAAATCAATGGCTTAAATCAAAAGTGATGGTTTAGGGATGTGATTAACTTATCAGAAAGGTAATAAATGTGTCAAGAATACGGTCAAAGGAAAAGCCAAACTTTTGGTCTAAAAGGTCAGTTTATCAAGCGAGCAGACAGTGAGGAAAGACCACCATTACTTATTGATTTGTTTCTTTCAGGTCTACAGAAGTGCTCGGATAATTGTACTAGTTGAGTCGGTTAGACCCCAGCTAATGAAAGTCAAGCCGATGATTGGTTTGTGCCTTTGAGAAAACCGTCTGATTGCATGTCAAAGTTACTGAAGTACAGAACAATTGATTAACTCCAGAGGGAAAACAAAGGGATGTGTTCGAACGAGAGAAACACAGGTTCCAGAATATATCTTAATTTAACACGTTCTCCAGTGTTTCAGCTGTTAAGCTACATTTCTACACAATTCTGTTGTGACTTTCCACGTTGCCTAATGTGGGTTGGAGCCGAGTTATGTTTGAACCTGTTTAATGTTATGAAAATAAATAAAATGCACGATGGAATATATTGCGTAAAACCAGACCACGTTGGTTCCCGATTCAAGACCACCAGGTTTTAGGGGCAAGTTTTCCAGCCAAGAACCGCATGTTGTCAACGTAGAACGGTTCCAGATCAGGTCTGGCAGTCATCTGATAAAAAAACAGCAAGAGTGTGTTTAAAAAAGAGAATAAAAATATTAAGATGCACTGGTTGAAATTTGATTTAGAGAGAGGTGCTGGGATCCGTCCACTGCCCATGTGTCAGCTGTGGCCACTGGTGTTTGTAATGCTGCACACAGCCCAGCAGATTCAGGAACTTCAGAGCGTGTCTATAAACTCGCGCCAGTCCTGGACATAAGCCTCGCTCTGCGGTCTGTCTGCGGCATGCCGTTTATGGCCGCTGGCACAAATTTCACCTAAAAAATGATTTTTTCCCCTCTGAGAGTGGAAGACGACGAGGGGCCCGTTTGGCTTTCGGTGATGGCACACTGCGGGTCAGCCTCCCAAGTTCTAGACATAATAAAAACCCATCTGCTTCCACCAGACATTCACGAACCATTTTACAACGTTTTTTACCGCTCTGTTTTTATATCGGAGACAAATCGGGCTCAAGTAAGACCCGCAAATTCACACTAATGTCGCTACGTTGACTGAGTTACATATGGTCCATATTTATTGTGTTTATCAGGATCTGGTTGCATCTGGTTGCGTTCAGTGATTGCATTAGACGTGATGATTTGTTTACTGTCTTTGTTTATGGCGGCGATTGGTGGTGTTTGTTTCAGACATTCTGGTTGATAGACTGTCAAAGACATTTGCGTTACAGCAAACATGCACAGGAAGTTTCAACTGCCGTCAGGGTTGTGGCGTAAAAATTCATATTACGAGGGCATATGAATTTAAACAAATAATGATGTGCACGGATAAATCGTTTATAATAAATGTATAACTTTTGTATATACAACTTGTATCTAAATACATTATGTAACTTAGACTTTTATAACTGTATAACTACCTTTTATATACCTGCAGTATACCATATGTTTATACCTGCAGTATACCATATTTGTTTCCATATTTGTATGCAAGTGTTTTTTAAAAAACCTTTTAGACTGACAATCAAGACTATTTTACCACAACACACTTGTGTTAGAGTCATATTCAGCACTTGCAGGGCAAAGTAGGTCTCTGTCGGAACAGAAAACTCCTGCCTGGTTATAAATTTGGACCTCAGCACCGGCTAAGGGCTCAACGTGAGCTTCTCCACGCAATGCTAATCCATAGGACACCATCCCAATCCGATGCTCTGAGCTCAATTGATTTGTTCTGTTGTTCGTCCCCCTGGCACTTTAAGCAGGGGCCACTCTCCAGAGCCTCAGAGATATACAGCCCAGATAACTTCACTATAGCCTTCATCCCCTCTGTGCTGTGATCTTTTATAGATGTGAGTGAGCCTCGTTCTCCTTCTTTTTTCAGAGAAGCAGCTGACTGCAGCAAACTGCTTAGGGGTTCTGGCCATGGCGGAGGCCATGTGCTGTACGGAGCTACATAACATGGCCAAGGCCTTCGCCCTGCAGAACTTTCCAGATGTGGCTGGACAAGACGAGATCCTCAGCATCTCAAAGGAGGACCTCATCAACTACCTTTCCAATGACAGCCTGAACACCAAAGCCGAGGAGCTGGTTTATGAGACCGTCATCAAGTGGATCAAGAAGGACCCAGTCAGCAGAGTACAGGTGAGCTGCTCCATAACATTCGCATATAATTCCTGTGGTGGAAATGTTATTGTTTTTCAGGTCCAATATAAATCCCTTTATCATCCAGCTGGGCAATAGTGTCACACATACATCAAAACACACACTGTGTGAATTTAGTTTTTTCCATTCTAGGAATATTTCAGCGGTTACTGGTTTCAATAATCAAAGAAACATTTTGCCAAAACAATTTTTTACGCCAACAATATTTTTCCGTTATTTACTCACCATTGTGTCATTCTAAAGCAGGGGTCTCCGATCTGTGTTTCTGGAGGTCCACGGACCTGCAGGTTAGTTCCAGCCTAATCCAACACATCTGCTGGATGTTACTAGCCGTCCAAAAGAGCCTGATTAGCTAGTTCGGGTGTGATTAATTGGTTGGCGCTAAACCCTGCAGGTCTGTGGAGCTGGTTAGAGACCTCTGTTCTAAAGCCTAATGGTGTTATTTTTCTGTACAACTTTTCCATTGATGTTGCACTGTTAATAATGCCAGAATTCAAATTTTTGCGTAAACTATTGCATTAGCACAACTTAACGACTTGTTGTTTAAAAGATTTTTTCGTTAATTTTTATATACGTTTTTATCTCGTTAATTTGTTTAAGTCACATTACTTGCTTTAACGACGGTCAGATTATTGTTTGCCAATGTTATGTAAATTCAGCATTGTTATGGTTTAAGAAAGTTATTAATTAAATGACCCAAAACTCAACCTGTGTTTACTCACCGAAGGCATTTTTTAAATTCCATATCACACAGTAATCATATACACTCTGCGTAGGTGCTCTGTTGGTCTGTACATTATGAATACGCTATGTATTTGTTTTATAAATAATACATTTTGAGTGTCTTTTGTTGACCTTGAATGTTAGAACTTAGTTCTGTTTTTTTAATATTGTGGCTGCACTCTTTTTAGCACATCAGTGTGCAAGCTGAATTTTCTTTTTAAAACGCACCAGGAGATCGGACCCCCTGAAGTGCTTCTGTATCTTTATGGATCGAAAGACATGTCTTGGGTGGGCTCCAGACGATTCAAGAGGGCTTCCTCAAATCGCGCTCGGTATTGAAAAAAGTTTGCCTTTCCAGAACCTGAAGAACAAGAGGTCAAAATCATTTTGCTGGCCTTGCACTTCTGTCTGTGTTTCCCTGAAGAATACACTCAGGCTACTTGAAGCAAACATAAATAAAGAGAGGTGCCAGAGCTGCAGACGAGCCAGAGCTGAGATCAGATATTCAGGGGCTGTGTGGCATGACATTAGACCCTTTGGAGTACTGATGGTGTGCACTGACTGTCTGAAATGGCTGAACCATGTGTGACAGCGCTGCCAAATCAGCCGGCTGTTTACAAACCACCTCACGCACACCAGAAGTTTCTCTCTGCTATAAAACAGCCCACGACTGAGTGTATAAACAACACTGGAACATTGGGCCGTGCACGGGTGTTTTTTCACAATCTGTCCGTCTCTCTGACTGTCTGCTTGTCCCTCTGATTATCTGCCTCTCTGAATAACTGTCTGCCCCTCTGATTGTCTGTCTGTCTCTCTTGTTTGTCTTTCTTTCTGGATGCCTGTCCGTCTCTCTTCACTGTTTGTCTATCTCTGTGATCATCTTTCTGTCCGTCTCTCTTTGACTGTCTGTGTCCCTCTGTCATTTCCCTGACTGTCTGTCTCTCTTGCCATCAGTCCCAGTCTGTCTATATCTCTCTGCTTGACCGCTGTGTCTCTCTTTGTCTGTCTGTCTTTCCATTCATGCCTGTCACCTCCTGACAGACTGCATTGAAGGCTTTTTGATTGAAACCAGTGACATTTCCCTGGGATATATCTGGTCCAGTTGTCACAGTTGATGCCCAGAACGGACAGGCAAATATTTGCTGTTGCTCTTAGCGATCGTTTGTTTGTGTTTTCCTCTCCATGAAGGCATACCGGAGTCAGAGATGGACGAGATATGGGGATTGCGGTCGAATCGTTTGCAGCCGAAAGTATAGATAATGAAAAAATAACTATTGTTATGCTTCACGCTAAATTAGTGCTAAATTAGCGGGCGCGCCGTTGCGCGTGTGGGCTGCGGCTGCAGCCAGACCTCGGCGAGCAGTGATGTATGGATCTTTATTGTGTGATCCTTCACGCGGATGCACAATTTGCATTAGTTTATTACAGTGAGTCAACATGCTTTTTATGTTCCTGTAACACAGGGGCTCGTGTGGGCCGCTGGGGAGCGACTGGAGCTTTAAATAGAGACTCTTACTACACACCTGGGACCGGCGCCGAGTGCTTACGTGAGATGTGAACGATCTGCCCTGTCCTAATGTTAGGAAATGATCCTTACTTTGTCCTTGGTCTAATAGTCATAAATCTGGATGGACTGAATGGTGATTAATGGTGTCACGTGACTGGTTACGATTTGGAAATAAAGGAAGAAATGAGAATGAGGAATTGAGGGGTAGGAGAAGTATTTAGAATTTACCACAGCAATGTAACGTTTTCTTAAAGAGACAGTTCACTAACAAATAAAAATTCGGTCATCATTTAATCGATCTTGTGTTGTTTTAAGCACAACTGTATGACTTCCAGAATAGAACAGAATATTCAGTTGTGGTTTATTTTGACTTTTTTACATACATTGAAAGTGAATGGGGACCGACATTGTGAGCTCCTGAACATATGCTCCTGCAGGACAGACAGACAAATACAGCATTGATATGACATAAGAGTGAGTAAATGACAGAATTTTTATGCCTTTTAATGAGCAAGCTTGTTCTTGGCCATGTTTTTTAAAGCATTCAGTAACACTTTATATACTGTAGGTTTAGAGTCACATAGCCATGTTTTAGACTTGCATCCTAAAGTCCGGTCTACATTATAGACAGGAAGTTTTATTTATTTGATGTTTTAATCTCCAAAACTCTCCAAACAAATCACGATTATATCTCAACATATACTTCATGAGCGCACCTTTATATTTTGTTAGTATAAGAGCTTTTTGTTGGTATAAGAGATATCTAAGCAGTGAAATACATGAGGCTGTTTATTATGAATTTAGTCACGCCTGATAAGGTTGTGCAAACGGCACTCTTCAGCCATCGTTAAATTCAACATTTGTGTGTGTTTCACTGTGTTTGAGGCAAAACAGATCTGTGTTACACTCAACATTCTCAACGGCCATGTAGTTAGCTCAAAACGCGCAGTGAAAGGTACTACAGAAGTCTTATCCCTTCATATATGGATATTGCACGTGCAGAACCACGAATCAGAACGTGACATGCAGCTTTTCTGAACTTCGTCCTGTAATCTGCGCCACCTGTGCACCTGCTGGGAGCGAGCAGCAGTCACGCTGTCACTCAAACGCAAAATAAACTTCCCAAGATTGCTAACAGCACGACGCTGGAGCCGCTAAAGATCGGGTCCCGTCCCGCGGGGCGCGAGCGAAGCGCCAAATCCTTTCTGCCTCCTCTGCGGCGTGTCCGAATTCAGGCCACACACTTTCAATTAGAACCTCGTCTCTCACCGAAGTCCCGCGCAGCGGAGCCATTTAAGTCCCGCCCCTGACGGTTTCATCCGCCGCTTTATCGCGACGGGTGAGACCGCCTGACAAAGAAGGTTGATTAATTGCATCTCCTTAGAGGAGAGAACTAATATGGGGCTGAAAAGAGTGCTTAATGATGGTTTTTGCACAAGGGGGCCATCTGCATTCACCCTCGGAGTGGATATCTAATTCAGCAGTCAGAAAATAACAATGGCTGCGGCGCGGTTGATGTTCAGTCCTGGCAGACAGCACTCATTAGCTGCTGGGGTCAGGTTTGACTTGGGGGCATGGAGGAGAATCTTCCCATTTCTGTGTTTTAATGAGATCAGAACTTCTCGGATTTGCAGATGTTACCTAAGACTTTAACCTCAACCCCCCCCCCCTCCGATATTCACTTGTAAAGACACAGAGGGTGAATTACACAGCTAAAATGATCATTTAGTTGAAATTAAAATGGAAAAAACGAGTCCTGACAAACCGTGCGTTTTGTTCCTTAAACTTTTGGCCATTTATATATTGAATTTACAAATCGTGATCAGCCAAGAACAAATATAACGTAATAACATCATATATATATATATATATATATATATATATAATACAATAAATATAATACAATAATGCCCCAATACAATAAATATATATATATACAAATATTTCCATATAAACCCATGTGGTAAGTACATAATATCAAATGTAGCAGCTGCGGTACTTTGATTTCTGTGTGTCGTGCTCACTCTGGTTCAAACAGGCGTAAGGCCAGCTGAATCTCGCTTCAACGCACACACACTTTCCTCTCTTTCTTTGCTACTGTTCTCCCTTTTTTATTTTGCACATGTGTTCTCTTGCTGTCTCTCTCTCTCTGTCTGTCTCTCAGGAGGGGATACCCTCCGGCTGAACTCTTTTGTTGTGTGTGTGTGTGTGTGTGTGTGTGTGTGTGTGAGAGAGAGAGATAGAGAGAGAGTATTTCAGCTCATCTCTTTCTGCTTGGCTGATGTTGAAGACTAAATAAAATTTCTCCACACTGGTATCTTTTGCATAAAAACAACATGAGGTCTCGCGCACACATATGCTGTGTTACAAAAACCTAGCGAGCTGTCTACGGAGGCAGCGTTTACAGGCATCACAGGCACTCTCCTGACGTGAAGGCTGTTCCACAGGGCAGCCATCTTAATTATGCTGCCTCAAGACCTTGTTTTGGCTTCTTTCTAAGGCAACATCATATATATCCTTCACAGAGCTAGCAATCCCACAATGCATTGTGATGAGCTCAGTGGAAAAATAAATCTGAATACAATAAATATAAAAAATAACAACTGGAATAAAATGCTGGCAAATAAAAATGGCTTGTGAGGCCAGAGAAATTCAATTAGCATATTACTGAATACATACTGTACATTATACAGTACATTACATACTCACATAAGTACATTACTCAAACCAATATGTGTGATATGTATTGTAATGTTTATTGAAGTACTAAGGCAGGTCAGGTCAGGTCTTAAGGTCATGCAGGAAGTGCATGAGTGCCGCCTTCTATTTGAGCGCACTTGCCGCGTGTCTACGTCTGAAATAACATACTGTCGCATGCAAAAATGCAACCTGTGAATAGTCCCTTAAAAGACATGTCATTATCCAGCTAACAAAAACGTATGGAAAACGTATATAAACGTTCTTGCAGTAAAGTTTGTAGAACGTTTCTAATGTTATATATCATGTATATCAAAAATATATATGATATATTTCATATATATATATTTATATATATTTGATATATACGTATATATCGGTATTCCAAAGTAGTGTCTGGCTCTTTTGAATAATTAAAAAACATTCAAAAATGTTTGATTAACGCTTTTATAACCAAGCAATAATGTTAATACCACGTCTATGAAAGTGAAAGCATTGAACGTTCCTAGAACTTTCAAAATAATGTTTTTAACGTTTCTGTTACTTAATGGAAACGTTAGGGAAACGTAGGGAAACAAGCTAAAATGGTTAGCTGGCTAGGCAGCAAGCTCACCGGGTTTTAGAACAGATAGACACCTGGATAATACTTGCTGTTTCCCAGGCAGGAAATGAAAAAGCTCTGTTTGTATTTCTTATCACTTGAAGGTCTCCAGCAGCCTCGCACCTATGCTCTGTCATTCTAGCCCAGCGTGTCACACTGATTAGCTCTGACAGCAGAGTCAGCGTGCATTACTGTGTGTGCTTGGATCCATTTGTTTTTTTGTCTTCATGGCTTGAGTTGCATGTGCAGGTTTAATGCGGGCAGTGAGGTGTGTATGTATTGTGTCTGAGACAGTAAGGGGAGATAACACACTATGAAGGGCCGGGTAAGTCAATACCTCCTGCATATTAAATAAATTTAGAACGTGCATAAACCATCTTTAAATGCTTCCAATTTAAGCCTAGTGCTGGTAACCAAGAAATAGCTGTTTTCCTGCCTCTGCAAAACCTGCTGCTACGATGCTCGTGTGTTGTGGGTGGTTGCCAGGGTGTTGCTATGTAGTTACTAGGGAGTTCAGGGTTGCAAAATTATAGAGCCAAACTTGTCTCTGAAATTCTGGTCCCAGCTTCCATGTATTTTTTATTTCTCATGTTATTCTCTGCTTGGTTGAATTTGTAAGTCTGATCACTTAGAAAAGTAATATTTGGGCCCACGCAGAATTGGTGCCTGCAGAACTCAGAATTGGATTGCCAGCCATTTGTGTGGCCATACAGATTTAAATTACTTTTTGTTTATTAAACGTTTTGGCTAATTTGATACTAAATCGGAAATGCATTTCAGCCACCAAAAAGAGTGTAGTACTTTCAGCTCTGCTTAACACAATTTCACCAGTTTTTGCCACAGAATTTCACACATTCTCCTCCAAAATCCTCCAAGATTAAAAAACGTTTGGGCCTGATAATTGCTCATACAAGCCAATCTGAGGTAATGTTCATGTCTGTAAACAAACAGTGTGGGTCTAGAGACACACTTCAAATCCATAAGCTATAGTATCCATGAGCTGTAATATTTGTTGATGGTGTAGCTACTGAAAGCGCCTTTAGTGATGTCTGTTCTCCTCAGGCGTGCGGCTCTGAGCATCTGTTGTCCAGACAGCCAGAGTCCCATCAGTTCCTCATGTGTCTCTTACTCTCTGTGGTGATCAACACCTGACAATTACATTACAGAGAAAGAAGGACCTTTCGTCCCTGGAGGTCCTGGATGGAATAAAGGAAATGTGTTAACTGCATGCCTAGACACGAAGACAAATAGCTCTGCGGGACGTCGGAGAGAGGACGGGGACCGAGCGCCAGCGCGGGAGAGCAGGGTGTGCGAATTAGCACTGTTTTGCAAATACGACCCTGACACGCCCTTCTAATGAAGTCCGTCAGGTGGAACCGAAGAGACCGGCTTAAGCGGAGGATGTCAAACCGTTGTAGCATTGATTTATTGAGTGTAGAAGTTTGCCGTGGTTAAAATCATTGACAAATTGAGTTTAGCACTGGAAGGTGTTTAAACACAAGGTGCTGGATACATGAATTTACATGAGGCAAAGAGACACAGGAAAGTCTATTTGCAGCTAATGCCTTTAGCGTGTTAGCGTGTGTATGTATCGCTGCTCTGATGTTTATGGCTGAATAATTCACACAATCGCATGTGATGGCTGAGCTTTTATAGTGCTGTGTGCAGGGTTAGAGGTCAGAGAGGATAAAACAGCCCAACACAGCTGCGCTAATCTGCTCGAAGTGAAAGCACGCTAAAACAAAGCTGAATGTTTCTGAAGGCTGTTAGCGTTACACAGATCAAGCTGAAACTGCAGTGGACAGGAACATCTAAAACCCCATTTTGCTGGTAATGTGTCCTTATTTCAGACTGTCAAAAACTATCATCCAGAAACATTGGATATTGCATTGTGGCTCTTTAAAGGGGACATATAACTGAAAACAGGAATTTTCTTGCTTGTTTGAAATTAGAGTTTCGCCTGCTATACATACACCCAAACACACACACGCAAGTGTATGTAAGTATGTGTGTGTGTGTGTATACATATACATATACATATATACATACATATACATACATACATTTATCATATATCTATCTAATTCTATAATAATTTATGTGGGCACACATTATAAATCATTATTATATAATAGAATCGAAGTCTGCTTGCACGCTACATGATACTGACATTAGTGTGCAGGGCGCATGTTCCCATCTTTAAAGACTGATGGGTACATTACCCTGTGCATCACAGTGGAATTTTTCATCTTGGTTTAATCTAAGTTCGTGATTTTTTCCCTCTGTTGCATTTTTTATTCTTCAGAATGAGATCTGTTACCTCTGAGCTGTGCTGCTTCTTTCTCACCTTCTGGAGGATTGCATATTTTATCACTATCGTTTAATCGGCCGGCGCAAGACAGGCGCCTACGAGCAGCAGCAACACGTTTAGTTGTTCAGATTTATGAGCCAGAGCAGGAATCCCTCCTCGTCTGGTCTCGGCGGCCGGGTCGAGCTGTGAGCTCATGATTATTTTCTCTAACCAGCCCAAAGCGGTTTGGCCAGGTTGGCTAAATCCGTTTGCTGGCAGGCGAATGGCGAGAAGAGGGGGTGGGGGTGGGGGTGGGTGGCGGCCAGCGTCCGTCTGCCGTGACATTATTTTAGATCAGATCCTCACTGGGATGAGGCCAGCGCTGCCACCCGTAATCTGTGATCTCACAGTCAGGAGTGAGGAACACCGCACTGATAGCCGTTCCTGTGGGGGGCGGGGCATATGCTACAACAAACAGCCAATTATATCGATTCATTTATGCAAAAGGTGCACATATGACTTGTAAAGACAGGCCAGTTAACGTTCCACTGGGGGGGAAACCTGGCAATACAGAGAGGTACATCAAAAAGTTTCTATCAATAAGAACATTCAGATGGTTTAGACAAGTACGTGTAAGGCCGTGCTGTGAGCTGGCAGACGGTTCCGAAATCTCTCTCGGGCCATTGCTTGCATCTGGCCTCTTGCCTTCTATTGTTTGCAGAACAAGTTTGCTAAACAAACTGTTTTTCTTTGGGGGAGCTGGGTAAGGGATGTCAAGAGATTTACAGCAGGAGTTTCATTGTTTTTGGTATGGATTTTATCATAGAATTCATCTCCAAACTTCTGCTTCCTCACAACTACATGTAACAAATATACAACATATATAATTATGTAATTTATAGATATAATATATATATATATATATATATGTATATAATTTTGCATGATTTATTAGTGCCGGTTATGCCAATGAAAAAATGCATCTTTTAAAATGCAGTAATGGTTCACATTATTGTAATCAAATTGTGCCAGTAACTGCACATAGCGATAGATTTGGGAATATAGCATTAGCATTGGTGAAGTTACCCTCTATGTCCCGGTCTAAAATCCATTTCAAAACCCTCTGCTGTGTTTTTCAGCAGGAAAATAGTCCGATACAATCCACAACAAGACGCATTCAGTAAAACAGCTTGTTCTCACCATCCATACCATCCCTGTTTTTGTGTTTATTTTTTATGTATGTGTATAGGTTTATTTTTTGTGTATTTATTTCGAATATGATTTTTACTCTGAAACACATAACATCAGACGAGAAAAACGGGTCATGAAAACCTTTTATTTTGACTTCAACGAAAAACAGAAAGTGGAAAAATTTGGTCAAGGTCGAATCAGGTAAAGACTCGTCCGTCTCCTGAACCCTGAAAATCGCGCTCTGAGAGACAACACAGACCCAGGTGTTCAAACAGTCCGTGTCTGTTTTTCTACGGGTGTTTACGTAATGCGTCATGAGCACAAAGGTGACGGGGTCGAACTGGCTGCTGTCCCTGTCAGCTCATGTTTACAGCATTTAACGCTGACGTACGCGAAAGGCCCGCCGAGGATGAATCTGAACAAACAAGCAATCTGGCCACGGATAGCTTCACCATAGCAACGCCTAACAGACTACATCGCTGGGGCCGAATTCTGATTGCTCCAGCTTTTAGGCGGTGTACATAACTATGGGACCACAAGACACCTCAGGTCTGTCTGATGTATCATGCGCTATCAAAGTTCCTTTGCAGAAAATGCAATCCCAGAATTCATTGCGAGTGTAATAAATCCAAGCTGGTGGATGAAGCAAGGCAAATGCTGTTTATCAATGTACTTATAATTCACTCGAGTGGTGTATGTAGTAGTTTAGAATTAGATTACCTAGATAAAAATTAAAAACCATTTTGCTCCAAATTTGTGTGTACTGTTTATTATTAAGGCATTTTTGCCTGCAGCAAAATCAATGATCAAGTTTTGTGTGTACTTCCTACTGTATGAGGAGTGCTAGCAGTATGATGTGCATAGTTTCTGATTGTGTAGTGCATTCTAAATCACTCATCGAGGTTTTGTGCAGGTTAGAATTCTGCCATTGAGGTCAGCTGCCTGGGCAGCAGACTAGGTTTTGGAACAGAGCCATTGAATAACTGGGCAGTGAAGCAGCAGGGAGCCGCTGTAGGTTTTGGACACAGCCGAGAGACTCAAGCCCGGCTCACGTACACAGACCCATGAGAGAGAAATCGTGTCACGAGTGATGCCACGGGGATTGATGGGCAGACGGGAAGCTCAGATCGAAATCACATACTGAATATATTTAACACTCTATCTCTCTCCTTTTTTCTCTTGTTTTCCTACCTCTCTCGTTCTCTTTCAGCACATATCGGAGTTGCTGGCTATTGTTAGACTTCCATTCATTCACCCCAGTTACCTGCTGAACGTGGTGGACAATGAGGAGCTGATTAAATCGTCCGAAGCCTGCAGAGACCTGGTGAACGAGGCCAAGCGCTACCACATGCTGCCCCACGCCCGGCAGGAGTTGCAGACGCCCAGGACGCGCCCCAGACTCTCTGCAGGTGTGACACATTTTTAGACTTATAAGTTGTAGCACTCATCCGTCTTTCACCAATCATGCGCGTGTTGCTTTACTCCAAACAGCCAATCAGTGTATTTGTCCTGAACCTCCAATCAAAGCTTCTGTCTCTGCCAGAATGCAAATTACTGGGGACTTTTGGAAGCTACATATGCTGAACAATTATCCTTTTCGCTTTTAAAGGTGATGACAGGTCATTCCTGTAACTCTTCTTTTCAAATTGAATCGCAAAAATAATGATAGTTTTGCCCAATCACTGCTATTGGTCAGATAAACAGGCACAAACTCGTGTCATTGGTTGAGCCAGTGTTGCTTTGTCATCGTGCACGAACAATTTTTATAAACTATTTATAACTATTTTTTTATATCTATATTTGCAAATTAAACTGGGAAAGTATTTTAACATTGAAATAACTGTTAATGAATTTTATCTGCCATCTTGCTTTGCGTTGTTTGTTGAACATGCTTCTTAAACAAACAGTTGTTAAGGAGGTGAGCTGGATAAAGGATGTGGAGATCTTAACATGTCGACATGTTGAGAAAGTTTTATTGTGCGAGGTTTCATAATGGAACGCCAACCACACTCACAAGTCAACATGATGTCAAAAGGGACCTTATTTACTTTCTTCCAAGACATTCTTGGTCTTGTTTCGCACGCCGGCAGCGTTTCAGGGGAGTAACCTTCCACGACTGATTGCAGACGCGTTCAAGTCTGGTATAAAACGACCACTTTTCACAATCCAATAAATTCTCAAAGGAACAAATCAAGCCATGTCATATGTTTTTGTGTTGAATACGCTGCTTCACTCATAAATGTCACATTACTGAGGTAAAGTGGGTTGTGAACATCACGTTTGGCTAGACCGTTAACAGACCGCAACCATAATTTAACTACTTACAGATTGGCAGTCGTTACAACATTTGCATACCGGCCACTGTCTTTCTAAAACCAAGAGACCGAAATCGGTCACACATGCTTCATTTTCAACGTGTGTCCAGAGTCTGTGGATCTTGCTGTCGCTCTGATTGTATCTAAAGTCAATCTCAGGCTGCTGTAAAATGCAACCAAACTAATTTATGGTTCAATAAGACTGTCCGCATGCAGCGCGGTGAATCACTCTCACTTTCCCCGCGCTCCTCCGGCCCCCATGATTCCCTCCGCAGGACGAAAACCTGTGAGTGAGCCGTACATTTATTTAATCTTGATATACTGTGGCTCTCTTTTCTCTCGCTCCTGAGTTTTATTGATCTCTGCTCGCTGCAGTATTAGAACTGAAGCCCTCCCACACTCGATGAAGATCCTTCTCCAAGAATCTCACACACCTCACTATTACTGGATCATATTTATCAGTGTTGAGGAGGATACCTCAAAATGGCAGCTTTTCAAGTTACTCATAATTTGTTAAGTAGTTAAACTACAGTCTGCTCTAGTGCAATATAGTTAGCTACACTAAAAGATACGAACGAAAAGTAACTACATTACTACATTAAACTAAACTACATTAAAGCTATATAGGAAGGCAGTAGCCCTTGAAGAATGCCTGCTGATGTATTTTTGTATTTCTGTAATTTGAGTACATTTAGGCATTTGGCAGACACTTTTATCCAAAGCGACTTAAATTGCATTATACTATACATTGTTTCCAAGTATGTGCAATCCCTGGGATCGAACCCATGACCTTGGCGTTGGTAACGCCATGCTCTAACCACTGAGCTACAGAAAAGCGAGTAGTGTTTCTCTGGTGCAAAATTTGCAAACAAAGCAGCTAAATTGCCAACACACTACTTTCTCAATGAAAGAAAGGTTCAATGAAAAGTAAAGGTTCTTAAAAGGTTTTTCACAGCTATGTCATAAAAGAACCATTTTTGGTTCCCCAAAGAACCATTCAATCAAAGGTTCTTAAAAAAACATTTCTTTCTTTTTCTTGCTTGTTTTTGTAAAACAGAAAGGTTCTGCAGATGGTAAAGGTTCTTTGTGGAACCATACAGCCAAAAATGGTTCTTTTATGATATAGTGAAGTGTAAATGATGACTATGTCTGTCAGTCACAAACATTTTGTCTAACATTTGGTCCACAAAAGAAGGAAGAGAGTGAATGTATGATGACTGGATTATGGGGAATTTTCTGTTTATAAGTTTAGTTCTGATATTCACAGTATTCTGTCTTTAAAACTGATTCTAGTAGGTTTAGCCACAGCAGAACACCTCACCGCCCACTTGATTCCTGTTGACTCCACATACGCCAGAGTTCTGCCTAATAAACTTCTCTAAGTGCTTTGTAAATAAGAGGCGCAGTTTCCAATCTTTCGGAACGTTATGTTTGTTTTTACTATTAAACAGAATCTTTATGGAAATAAGTAACCTCAGCAGAGGAACAAATTGCTCTCAGGCTTTGAGATTTTTTCCTACTCGGCAGCCAGAACTCGGAGGCTCCTTTTAATAAAGCGAAGTTTAATTATTGTCTGAAAGCTATTACGGGCTTTGCATGAACATTGTGTCACTCTCCAGAACTTATTTTCTGCCTGGAAGAGTTAAAGTAATTGGTAAACAAACGTCACTTTACAATGCTTAGTGATTTTCGTTTGCTAGGGTTTGACAGTCGGTAAATAAACACGTTTTTTATAACCGTTTCACTAGCTTCAGTTTTAATTGTTTAAATGAGATATTAACAGGCATGTTTAAACATAGTCTGTTTAATTCACTAACAAAGTTCTAAAAAGATGTTTTGATACAAAATGTAACCATCAAACTGGTAAACGTTCAGTAACATGCTGTATACTATGGTATACACTACCGTACTTTTCACAAGGTTTTATGGGCAGATTTCTCCTGTATTATATTCAACATATGTGACTGTTATTTGCTTACAAACGACAGACGTAACTGCTTTCAGCAGTTTTATTGAGTATTTGATTGTCTGGCTGTTTAGTGAACTCTGTTGACCATCTGGCAGACCATCTGAACGGGGTTATGAAACGACATGTGTGGGGAGCCGTCACCTACAGCACCACTTTATGAAAGAGAGAGAGTGTAAAGCATCATTTGGTTCCTTTTGACAGATATTGAGGTTGTTACGCCAAGATTTTGTAGTTGGTGTGTGTGTGGGGGGTGTTTTAATTAACCATATTTTGGGGACAAATTTGTACCCAAGTGTCAACACAACATGACAATCATCCTCATTTTTAAAAATGCTATAAACATATAGTAATATTTTTATTATAAAAACACAGTTTTCTGTTAGGATTAGGATTAGAGTGTGGGTTAGGTTTAGGTTATATTGTTTATAACTAGCTGTGGCTAGTTGGAATATCCCCGCTTAGATATAGTAAAGGTGTGTGTACCCAAAAGTGAGCAAAACTCTACAAAACCTCCATTTTAAAAATGAATAGTTTTCTGTGAGGTTTAGGTTATAGTATTTACAGCTAGCTATGTTTCCCCAGGAGATAATCCACCAAAATTCTCTATAAAAATCTATTTATCAACAGTTTTGCAGATTTTGTGTATGAATCTCTAGGAATCCAGTCGCTTTATTTTCTGCATGTAGCCGCAGCTCTGTTACACATCAGAAGTGAATTCAGTGTGAACGCTCTGCTTATATGTATGCGTGTGCTGTGACACAACTTTAATCCTTTTTGAGAGCGTGTGAGTGTCTTTACGTGTGTTTGCACGCGCCCGCAGAGCAGCTTGTGTCACACACCCTCAGAGTCGCAGCTGTGTTCAGACCATCAGCATTGGGGGGCTCACCAGGGTACCTGGGTGAATCAGAGCGACAGCACACCTGCCTCACACCCAGAAACTCATGCAGACGGGCAATCCACCCTAATTAAACTCACTACAGTCTCCTTTAGCAGTCTGTGTTACTGCCTACTGCCAATGAGGGAGGTCTGCTGTCACACCTACAGCTCAGATCATAAAAAAATGAATTTGTTTTCACTTGTCCACACTTATCTATCTGATTAGCGGTTGGTTTTAATTAAGCAAACTTTTAAACGTGCATATTAAACTGAATTTGATGTATCATTCATACGCATATGTTTTATGTTCTTACCTGTGCATTCATTCAAACTAATGACTTTGGCCTAGCAGATAGCATTATGGGTAAATAAAGTACACACATAAAGAAAGCAAGGACCGAGTTACATGGCTAGAAACCACATTATTGTATATATCTGGAGCATATATGTTCCGAGCATTTGGGAATTTTAACGTTCTTATGACTTTGGGCTGTAGCAGCCACATTTATTCATCTTGTCATTCTGTCCTTGAGTGAGTGGCTTTAATGTCCCTTTTTTTACTCTGTTTCTAGAACGTTCTCCGTGTGCCGTCTAATACACCGCAGACTAATTAGATTCTATTTCACAATCTGTCCTTCCATTTGGCAGGCATTCGCAAAGCTTTGACACGATTTATTGAGGTCAGTGTTTCAGAACGAAACATGCAGTCGTGTGGCAGAAAGAGTCAAAGGTATTGGATTTTGCTGATTTGACACTTAGCCACATCCTTTACAGGCCAAGAAACAGTCATTTCTCTCACTGCCTTTATCTACAGACCACCAGCTGAAGGTAAGGACAGAAGTGTGGCGTTACGCAGCGCGTCTGCGTTTGTTTAATTGATTTAGCCGAGCGACAACCGCTGGACGGGCCTCATTGGTTTTTGAGTCTCACCTTCAGCGTTGGGTGAAGTCTGTTTAATTAGTCCTTCTCTCTAATAAAACACAGCATCGCAGTAAGATGCCCGTGGATATCGCCAACGCGCAGTCGAAAAACTCACTGAGGCTGAGCATAGCACGGGTGAGCTATAATTGAGAAAAGTTCTACCACGATTGTCAGCCTCAGCGAGAACCGATACTAGCGCAGTCGCCTGTCCTTCTGCGACTGCTGTTTCAAAATTGGCAGTCTGTTCATTTAACTGAGTAATTGAATTTTCTGTTCACATGCCTTTTGTCGGATTAGTCCGTTGTAGAGAACGGAAATGATAAATCTGTCAGCGCTAATCATAAAGTTGCGTTCAGCGGTTTCTGCTGTTGATTGCTTTCTGGCGCTACAGTAGCTGGATAGAATTAACATTTGGAAGTGCAGGAAGATGATTCTGTAAGACTGTGTTTGGCTTTGGTGGGCCCATGGTGATTTAAATTCCCCTGTCAGAATATTTAATCTCACTTATGGTGCTGTATTGAGTATGACTAACATTTTTGGCTGATAAACTATTAAATAAGACAGTGCTGTTTAGAGACCGTGTTTTAACTGCAGTGCTTGATAAAGGGGAAACTCTCAGACACAGACTCACTCAGAATCATCTCTTTTCTGTCTGGAGTAGTTTTTCTTGTAGAAAAGGGCAAAGTGTATTTGATGCTTATTTGGTTCCTTTGTAAATAACAGCTCACAATTCAATGGACCCTGTGAGTTTATATGCATAAATATATAAGATAAAAATTCAATTTTCTCCATAATAAAATAAAAATACAGCTTTGAGGCTTTAATACAGCTTTAATTGCTGAACCTTTTTATAAGGAACTACACTACGCATAATAAAGAAATAGTTTTATAAGGGACCGTTTTACGCAAGTTTTTGAATTAACGTTTGTAATGTTGTGATATATCACAGAGCAGGTTGGTTTTCTTCATAAAACTTTATTGATTTTTCTTTTTAATCTCTATGGAGGAAATGAATCGCAAAGATTCTTCTGGATCCAAGGCCACTACAAAAGTCGGCCATCTTTGTTGAGATGTATAAATATACCGGTAGAGTTTCAGACAGCATGTCTGCAGACTGTTAATGGACTGTCGGGTACAGGGTGAAAAAAGTCTGAGTTTATGATGATTCAATACATTCTCACTTTAGTCAAACTTTAGTCACTTGTGTCCAAGTTTGCGAGCTTTGGGGCATCAAAACTTCGAGAAATATTCAAGAGTTTTGTTTGAGTAGCTGTAAGAGATGCTAGCCAGCAAACAAGATATCCCTGAGCATGCATATATATGTTTCTCTGGGTTATATTCATTTTTTATATATTATATATATTTTATAATTAGACTTACCTGTTTCTTAACGTCATTTAAAAGAATCAGACTGTAGTTGGTCACTTTAACACATGGATCAGTGTGCAGTCTGCAGTGTGGACCTCATTTTATGCCCGGAGTCAAAGTCATGGCTGCACGTGACTAACCTGCTCATGTACCTGAGGCAAAAAATAGTGTGTAAGGCTGAAATTTCATTGGTGCAGCAGGGGTTCCTGCTTACAGGCTTATAGCCAAGAGGGAATGAAAAATTACACTATACCAAATGTGCAGGCAGCTTTAAAGGTGCAATAAATGATTTCTAAGAAACGCTGTTGATGTTTAAAATCGACACACAAACAAACATTGCTCCACCCTTAAAATAACAAACATGCTACGCAACACAGTCAACCAATGGCGGACACGCCCAGTGTTGCTGATT
>JAZGTJ010004330.1:0-31334 GCA_036877575.1 Botia almorhae | reverse complement strand
AGTTTTTTATGAGTATATGTACTAGCAGTGGAATTTACTGCAATGCAACGGGGCGCCACCTGAAATCTTGCCTAGGGCGCCAAATTGGTTAGGGCCGGGCCTGTATTTGACATTTGTGGAGCAAAATAGCTGATTGCACCCATTTCTACCTCAAGATGGCGCAATGAGTAAACTGCGTAAATTGTGATTTCTGAAAAAAATAGCAGGTTTATCAATAACGCAAAATGTACATATATTAAAATGTAAAAAATCTATACATCATTGGAGTTTTGGTTCCTTGCCACTGTCGCCCTGTTGGCTTGCTTGTTGGGAGACTGCTGATGACTAATTTAGACTAGGGTTTTGTAAATTATAAACGTCCAATATTTTACTGTATATATTTTATGTTTGTATGTATGTACGCTGCTTTTGCATGTTGTGTAGTTCATGGTACTATTGCAAATCCCTTATAGCACTGTCCCATGATGTAGCCTATTATATACCTTTCTTATGTAAGCTGGAATGCTTGTATTTTGCCTAACTATAATTTATGTAACTGGAATGCATGTATTTAACTCTCTGTTCGTTAATATACTAACATGAATACAGCATGTACACAGTTTAATACTTATTGATATAAATGAGGGCCTGTTTATGCGAACCAATGGGATTCAACAATCCACAGTACTAAAATTTGTACACTCACAGTCAATGCTAAATTATTTTATTAATGACCAGGAATAAATAACAACGTATAAATAATATACACTATATTGCCAAAAGTATTTGCTCACCCATCCAAATAATTGAGTTCAGGTGTTCCGATCACTTCCATGGCTACAGGTGTATAAAATGAAGCACCTAGGCATGCAGACTGCTTCTACAAACATTTCTGAAAGAATAGGCCGCTCTCAGGAGCTCAGTAAATTCCAGCATGGTATTGTGATAGGATGTCACCTGTGCAACAAGTCCAGTCATGAAATTTTCTCGCTACTAAATATTATAGTGCGCAGAGGTCGCCAACTTTCTGCAGTTAATCGCTACAGACCTCCAAATGTCACTTAAGTTCATATTAAAGTCACATCAGCGAATACTTTTGGCAATATAGCGTATAATACAGATTATTTAAACAGGAACTAACAGCTGGTCATCAGTTTCTAAATGTTTTAGGGGGTAGGGGGGTGCAGAAGTTCTCTTGTGTGTCCGTCATGGTGTGAGCGTGTCTGGGTGTCATCAATTTCTTTCCTCGAGTACCCTTCAAACCTTTCACATCAGAACTTGGTCACATACCCAAACCTACCTGACTTTACTGGACACAGGTCACTGTACATTATCATTTGAGATGGCTGCAGTGGTGTACATAAATGGAATATGTTCATGTTACTAATGAATATCTAATGAGTTGAATTAAAAAGTTAGTCACAAAATAAACATATAATGCTCAAACTGCATTCTGCCCGTCTCCAGTATAATAATGGTCTAGTGGGCTTTGATGTAAACAGTTCATTAAGCTCTTCATTTTCTGTGACTTTTTTGTTAAAAAAAAACTTTGAAGTTACCCTATGGAATTGGTGCATTGGAAGCCTAGAAAACGTGTGCAAAAATGGTACCACTCATGAGCAAAACATGGCAATAAAATGACAAGTCTGAGGTGGACTTTTATTTCGAATTGTGACAACAAGGCCATCATCTTTTTTATTCTCTGTTTATGTGAGAAGGGAAGTGCGGAAAATGCATTGTCTTTATGTTTACCAGTAAGAGATGTACTCTACAATTCCCCTTAAAGTTTTCTGAGATACCGTTGAAGATGCAAGCCTCTGAAGATAATAACTCCAGCATCACATGACAGAATGACTGAGGTGTTCAAAGTCCCATTGGAATTGTTCCTCATTAAAGAACGACCTTACAGCTCTAAGGAAGTTGACCTATGCAGCTAAAATAGGAAAGGTGGGAGTACAGGTGAAGGGAAAAACAAACATCAAAATGATGTAGGATTCCCTATTATAAAAGGCACACAAACCTTTGTTTTTTATAGGCTATGTTCATTTAAAAAATGGTGAAATGATTAAAAGACGAGAAAAAGCGTAGCCTAGGATACTGCAGAATGAATAAGAACAAAGAAAAAGTTTGAATAGAATAAACAAAAGAAACAGACAAAACAGTGAAGTGCTGTAGCTTTGTCCACCTTTAGATGTTCTCCATGTTGGTGTCTTTCGGGTCTTTTAGGTCTATTCTTCACAGCCTGGTCTTAAGCACCAGGTGGTTCTAGTTCCATTCCCACTGCTAAGATCTTGGTTTATGTGAGACAATTGAGACAATTTTATGAAGTGGAACCAGGTAGAGTCTCATCCTGTGTAGGCACCAGATTAGGCCTCTGCAGGTCCTTAAGATCATTGAAAACACATTGCTGACTACCTTTAGTTGTTGAGAGGTTATTGAGGGCATGGGGTATTGCCAACGGGATCACCTGTCATTCATCCCATCAAAGTCCTATGAAGTAGCTTCTTGTGTGTGAGATTGGCTCATGAATATACTGGCCAATCTGGTCTCACTTATTAGTGAGTTCTGTTTTTATCATGGCTGACACGCGATAATCTCCACCCTCTTTAAATGTGTGCTTTCACAAGGAACACTTCGTTAGGTATTTATAATAGTATGATCATCTTCTGATTAGTGGTGAGACCCCTGAGCGTTGAAGTTAAAAGGGTCTGCGTTACCCCCCCTCGAGCCCTTGCTTTTACCCTTTAATCCACTGGCTAATAAGTTCAAGTGTAGCCTCATGCTACTTACACCGAGTGAACCCATTTCTCAGGTACCTCTCCTGCTGTCTGACCTTTTGTTCTGTTGGATCAGTCCACTCCATGGCCAGAATAGTCTGAATTGATTAGCCCTGCACCGTATAATTGGCAGCAAATCCCACTGAATCGTTTCCCATCCATTTGAAAAGAACAATGTTCCTTCTTTTTCTTGTCAATTTTTCTATGTGCCCCTCCCCCATTTCCCTCATTTTCATGCCACTTGGTTTATCTCCCGCTCTACACCCCAAGCCACCCCCTTGAGGTATGGAGAGAAGAAGGGAGGGGGTGGGGGAGAAAGCGGTCCTTTTTCTGGATAAGCCCTCTACCCGAGCACTGGCACAGGATGAAAGCAGGCGGCGGATGGACTTGTTCTAATTCGTCACCCTGGAGCATGAGTGGCGGGCTGATCTGAGTCTTTACCTGCCTGCGCACAGCCAGGGAAGGGTGGATAGTGGATGGAAAATAGGAGGGGGCAAGAGATGAGGTTTCTAGTGAAAAGGAACTGTGGGGATATGCGTGGGACTATTCAGGGGCTCAGGCGCCGGCATCGACTGCCCCTGCAGCTCTGCTTATTCAGTGGAGGGACCGAAAATCTCAGGTCAGGGCAAAAGTCCATCCTTCTTACTGTGACTATTGTTGTGTTGGAGTAGACCTAGAGAGCTGATCAAGTTTGCCATGTCTGGAACAATGGTTTTTCAGCCTTCAATTAATTAAGACTATTTTAAAAATTTTACTTCAGTACAGCTACATCTTAATATCACTCTACAATAATGTCTGTGATTCCTCCACACTGTCATTTAATAGACCACATCACACATATATCACAAATCATTATAAGTTCTGCGACAACCTTTGGCCAAAAATAAATGTGACCTGTCCTCACATAACTGACAACACACAAGTTTTACCCTTTTCCTTAAGTCTTTGTCCATTAGGTAATCATTAATATATTTCATTCGAAAGGTCTAATTAAAACACTAATCTTCCTTATGCATCATGAAGGGACACTTGCCCTTCAAGAGAATGATATAATCTATAATCTCAAAAGCTTTGCATCCTTTTATGCCAACCTGGGGCAAACTGACAGCTGGAAAGGTTTAAATTCATTTTGGATATTTTTAGTGATTAAGCTGTTGTAATATCTAAAATACTATGCCATGCTGGTACTTCATCATATTCTATGTCTTAATCAATCTTCATTGACCTTGTCCTTTAGCCATTGGGACAGGTCCTCTGGGAAAAGGTGAAAGGTTTAGCATTGTAAGGGCTGTGACCTCATGCCATCTTTGACCAGGCCTGTGTTGAAGCTCAAAAAAGCTTCTATGTATCTATCTATCTAAAACCCCTCATTGGGCTTTGACAAACACAGGGGCTATTGTCTCTTTTGAGCACTGACCACAAACAAATTATGTGTCTACTAACAACATGACCCAGGATTCAATTTAATGGCCATGTGCGGGGATGTCTGACTAACATGAGGATCATTAATCACACCATTCGAGAGATTGATGACTAAACAATAATTTTGAACAACAAAGTTGATCATAGGTTTTCCTCTGTTGTTTTCTTCCCTTTTGTCCAAGTTCACTCAAATAGCAGGTCATGACCTTCACAAAGGGAGTCTATGACATTGACAATATTCCAGGCTAAAGGTCATATTGGCAGTGACCACTAAAGTCGATAATGATGAACTGGTCAAGCCCCCCATTCTCAGATGGCTTGCTCTCCCTTTCAACCCAGAATAAGCCATTTTATTAGTTTATTATTTGACCCATATCCCTGTGGAGGGCAAATCATGTTGTGTTGATGACATCCCAGAGGTCAAATGACATCCCAAAGGTTAAATGACCAGAACTGTATACAGGGTAAGGAGGTACTGAACATTAATTAAAAGCAAAAGATTAAGGAATGATTTTTGAAATTCTCTGATTGAGATTCTTATCAAGAAAATGAACTTTAAGTCTGGCTTTGCTGACTAATTTGGGTCCCAAGGGACATTTGCTTGGGTCACTGCCCTGCTTTTGCTTTATATCAGCCAGTCATCAGTCATTTATTCCATGTTCCCATGTTATGCCTCAAAGAGAGGTTCTTTCACCCAGTGAGGGTTACTGCTGGGTGGATGACAGACTTGGGGCGTCAGCTTGCCTTGGTGCACAAGTTTTCAATGACCCTTTGGGAAACTGCATACCTGGGAGTGGTGAAGTTAAAGAAGGTACAAAAAAATGGCCTGATGCAAAGGTATACAACAGAACATTTTCAAACATTGAAAAAGCTATATGAAATTACTGGAGTGGTGATGTCTACTGCATGGTTGTCTAGCATTTGGTCCATATATGTTTTCTGAACAACAACAAATAAATAATAAAATAATTGAAACAAAATGGTAAATATTAACCTGTCTGCCCATAAATAAATATGTGATCAATTTCAAGATTATTTGTTTATACATGTTAAAAGTCTTTTACCCTTAATGTGCCTGTTATTTGCAATATATTTAACCAAAGCATATTTGTGACCCGTGCTGGCAAAATAAAAATGTGCATGGGCTAATTATAATCTACAGGCAAAACAAGTAAAACATGTGTAATTACACTAGTTTGAGGTTTTCACTAAATTTAGCTTATGAAGTCCTTGTTATGTGATCCCAATACTCCAAATAGCAGTTAAACATCAATAATTATTTCTAAATATGAAATATTTATTCATTTTCTGAGAGGTGTACCTTCTCAAATCTTTTCTTTGTTTTAATTCATGAAAAATTGTTGATTTTTTTCTTTTTCTTGACAACTTGTCAGGCAAGTGTAGCTAATTCATTTTCTTTACAATTCCAACAAATCATACATAATTTATAAGCTTTTTAATAGAGAATGAGAGAATAACAAGAACTCATTTTTTTAAATTTGCTCATTGTGACTCATTTTGCCTGCACGGGTCACATAGTCTGTCAATCTACTGGACCAAACAGCTCAATTATGTTTTGATGATTTATTTGCTTTTCTCTCAGTTAAAACGAATTCAATACTCAAGGCTTTGGTTATTTGTTGCACATTTCACAAAAAGGCAAATTTGTCTTTGAAATGTTAAATCAGTTTAAAATATTCACATGCCCTGTAGCATTTATACTCTTTTGCATTTGTTTAGCTCTTCTGTCTGAGTTCAAGTGTTGGGGATGCAACTCTGAAACTGTAGTTTGCCAAGCTCCAAGCTACTCATAAGTAGTTAAGATACAGTTACGCTACCTTTCTTACTTTCCTTAGTCTAGGAGGTTTTTCTACAGGATGTATACTACTAATAATTGTAAAAAAAATTTAAGTAAAGAATTTGGGGTGTAAATTTAATGCAGTGATTTCAAAGTTTGATTTTGTAAATTATGAAAGATACACACAATACTCAAACATGAAAGAATCCATAAACGTGCAGTCAGTTTAATACATCACAAAAGGTGGTGATCATGAAGTCTGCTATTAGGGCAGTTTTTCACATTCTCTTAGACCTGCACTTATACTGAATTTGAGTTTTTCTCATTTTTCTTATCAAGTGTATTAAGTGGCTTTTTAAAAACTATATCCCTTTATATCATACTTCATTGACTTTAAACACAATTGAGTTTAGAAATTTTATTTTTCTGATTCACTCGCACTGATTATGAAATTACAGACAAAAGACAAAAGTGTTGAAATATAATTACAAACCAAGACACCATATTGTAAGATATCAAAACCATTATACACATAAATAACTGCAACCGTAAAGTGACTACATAAAGCGACCCAAACTTTTGCTTTACGTAATCATAAAACGATCTCTCCTCAGTAACCGGAAAGATGCATGACTTAACAATATATAGGGGTAATGCACAATTTTAGTTTGTGACTTAATAATAAGAATTATGTTGCGCTGTTAGAGCATTGCTGGTTTGTCAAACTGCAAAATGGAAAAACACAAAAGCTCTTGGTCATTTTACATGCTACTTGTTGGAAAATATATTTAGCTACTGGAAAATCTACAGTGTTTTAAAAGTAACTGAGCTACTGAAAAGTGTAGTTGAGTTAGTAGCGTCACTACTTGTAATTAGGAACTTCCCAACACTTGTGCATCGAGGTTATCTCTGTCCAGTAATTGATTCCTTTACTGCCAGTCATTTTCTCACTCACATTGTCCTCCCCTTCTTATTCCTCTTTCTGTTTTTAGCATGGGCAGACAAATGAGGCAGATTAATCTGCATCACCCTGCCATGATGACAAAGTAAATATGCATCCAGATAGATGCATCCATCATCCATCCATCTATCCATCTATAACCTCAAATATATCAATATTAGATAATATTACAATAGTAGAATCTCTTTCAGTGTTACTTTATCTTAACATCTCTTAATCAGAAAAAGCTTATTTCTACACATGCCTTTCAAAAGATCACATCTATTCAAGCTACTTAAAGAAAAATACAAAGTGAAGTAATAAGTAAAACTTACATTCAGAGGGAAAGTCAATTCACAGTGTCCATATGAGGGATATTTTTCTAACATGCATTAATCTGCTTACTCTGTGAGTGTGTCTGAGTCAATAATGCACAGTGTGACCCCCTTCTTTGCTGCGCCTGGGGCAAAAGTGGCCGCACGTGGATCTCAGAGGCAGCCCATGGCTACAGCATGGATAGCTAATCCTAGGTACAGCTTTTGCTTACTCAGATGCTGCTTATGGTTGGGCAAAAAAATGTTGTCCCTGTGGTGTGCCACAGGGCAAGAGGTAATACCTGTGATGGAAAAACTGAAAAGTTCTCGCCTCTAGGTTTATGCACTTTCTATCTCTGTTTTTCTCATTCCTATTGCAATAACAGGGAACCAATAGATTAGTTAGGTTTGCCCATCACTAACTTGTGACATCTCTGTACAAGTTCACTGATCCCAGTCTGGGATAAAGATTTGGTGTAGCCTTGAAAGGATCTTGGACTTAACTATAATCGTTTTCTAAGGACTACAATAAGTAGGTGAAAGGAACTCCAGTACTCTTCTTCCTGGCTTCATAATATCATGATCCCCAGAATTTAAATAAACTCCAATTATCTATGTCAACTCTGTGGTTAGCCAATGCACTTAATCAACTAACCAATCTAAGTCAATTTCATAATTCTAAAAGAGGAATTCTAAATTCCAACCTGTATGTTGGAATTAAATCTGTAAGGCTTGGGTTTCAGGTGAAAGGTACAATTACTCTCACTTGGAGGGGCACCGGCTGCAGTGAGGTTGGGCTGAGGTCATGTGAAGGAAAATAACAGGTACTCTTGAAAGTAAACACTGCCAGCATGGATTAGAGAAGCATGTTAAATGAGCTCATGGATGAAAGGCGACAGATTTGTGTTCTCAGTGGTTCGCTTTCTAATCAGGGGCCCAAAGAGATTGGAGCAGAGGAGGCCTATACATGGCAGCCGCAAACCTGTCATGTTAATTAAAGGGGTATAAAGGGTAATGGGTGCAGCTAGTAATCTACACACTAATTAATGTGGTACCAGGAGCAAGATGGTTATTTGCATAGTGTTGATAATAAGGGAGAAGGGGACACTGGAGTGTGGGGGAAGGGTAGCCTTTATGAGGAGCAGCCTAAGGTCTTCCTTTTGTCCAATTGTGTAACTGCATACAAAGCCAAACAGCCAGTCATTTCATCCATGCTAATCACTGCATGTAATAATGAAAGTCATTTTGGGACACTGCATATATACTGTATTTTTTCCCCCAAATAATGCCTCATTTTATTTGAGAAACATGTATTTTTATGATTCAATTAACTTTTGTAGTGTTCACTATAATTTGATCATTAAAAACTTCAATTAACATATTAAGGGACACGTAAATGACAGCAGTGCTCATTACATATAATGTACACCTAGAAATTCATACTATTCATCAGCCTTTTCTAAACAGTTTTGCTAGGAACTCCACCACGTTACCCCAAGCCGGTTTTATGACCTTTGCTGTCTGGCATAGTCCTCATCCCCTCTTTCTCACAGATAATCCTGCAAATGAAACCATGTCAAGAGGCTCAGCATATGGCCTCGGGCCTTTCCTATTGTCTGGAGTGGTGGAGAAGGTTGGGCGGCCATCATTGCCACTATTGTAAAATGTGCAGTGTGTCTGGGGGAGCAGCCACATGGCAGGGCAAACTGATCCAACAACTGCTTGTGCCCTTTCCCACAACCTACAATCTCATATTAAGCATTGGCTTCACACACTTTTCTTTGCCAGGGTATTTTTAATGTCTAGGTCCAAATTTGTGGGCAGAAATCCTGATGTCATAACATCAACAGAGATCCTGTCAAGTAGTTGGGTTTGTGTGGCCAAGAGAAAGAGAAATCTTTTGAAGACTGTTAAATGTTTCTGTCAAGTGTACTGTAAACTATGTATGATAAGCCAAATATATCCCCTAAGAAGTAAGCTGCCACAACCATTTCACATAGCTTAAAATGCCCATGTATACCTCCACATAAGTAATAAATGTAAAAAGTCATTTAATTAATATAATTTTGGTAGATATTACTGCTAGGTGTCAGCTGTTGATAGGTGCTAGGTGTCAGCTGTGGTACTGTGGAACAGATATTATCCTCAATTGCTGGATCATCTGCTTGCACCAGTCTGAAACCACTTTGTGTGTTTTCCTAAACTTGTAATTGACAGAAAAATAATGTACTACACAGCACTGCCAGATGATGCGGTACCAAAGCACGTCATTAAATCGAGTTTCTGTCATTCTTGGAGCTTAATATAAAATTTTGAGCTTGATATAAAACTTGATATAAAATTTATAAAAAGTGCCATCGCAAAAGGAATTCTTTTTTGATTTGTTGAAACTGACACTGTGATAAATTTAGAACACAAAGACATTACAATAATGAAATCAATTTATTTTTCACATTAAAATGGTCTATACCCCACCCCCGCATCCCCTTCTATGCAAAGCTGCTAAATAATTTGGATGTACAGCTACATATCCTAAAGTCATGGTCTATGGCTGCCACAGGCCACAGAAGGACACACTCAAGAATGTATAACCGATAAAATGCTAGTGACAAATTTGCATGAACAAATGTTTTGTTTGTGTATTTAAAAAAAAATTGTTTATTATTTTAATATCAGGATGTCCTTTTAAAACATGCCGTTATTAAAACACAGACAAAAATATTTTTCGTAGTCTTCAATAAGGGTATAAGCATTGACAATAATGTTACATACAAAAATAAATCATGTTGGGGAGCAAAGAATCTTGCATTTGGAGAGACAGACACATCACCTCTTTATTACACTTGAAATACGTCCTTAACAAACTTACAGACTAATACAGACTAACCTTTATCTTCTGTCTTTCAGGCCAGCAAACAGACAACACAAGGACAAGTTTCTCACCTCCACTGGTGACTTATGAGCAGTCAGCTTCTGTGGTCTACTGGGATACCACAGACAGAATGTGCCGCTAGCCACTGCACCCTGGCAACTGTCTCCAGTGGCAACAATTCCCCAATGACCCACTGTGATATCACAGACAGAATGTATCTTCTGCCACTGCACCCTGGCAACTATCTCCAGTGGCAACAATTACTTGATATTTCTGTATAGAATCATTGCTGTCGACACACATAAGCCAAAAGCAGCTGAAAGAGAGTAATAACTGTCTGAAGTCTGTGATGAATGAACCAACTACTGAGTTACAGACACATAATGACAGGTAACAGACAATTAATAACAGCAACTAGGCATATTCTGTGTCTCTATGCATTTCTAGGTATAATGGTATAATCATGGATTGAGGTAAAAATGTTCACTGCAATGCAACTTCTCTTTTAAAGAAACAACAGATAAAAATCTCCTCTCGTGTTAAGTAATTTTTCCATAAAGAGAGAGTATTTTCACTTTTCATGAACAAATTCATAAATCCAGTAGTGGCTCAGTTTTTTATTGATTAATACTATTTTATTGCTATAATACTATTGACTATTACTATCATTAATTATACTATTGCTATTATTTTGTTGTCACCTAGTCACAATATAAAGTCATTTAGTGCATATAGACTGTGAAATGTTACAAAGTACTTAGTGCATAGAGGTATGTGTTTACATATGCTGTGAACCTTCAGCAATAGCATTGGCATGCTGGAATCTGAATGCCATTGTCCCAGGGGGGGCTTCAGTTGACTAGCTGCTGATCTCTTTGCCCCAAGAGCTACAAGAGACATTTTAAGGGCAACTGAGGGCTACAGATGATTATTGATAGCTGACATGAAAAACAGCATACGTTTTATCTATATGCCATAACAGCTCTTGAAGGCTCTTTTTTTATGTTTGTACATAAATTACATATTTAATGCTGATTGTATTTGCATTTTTAATATGTGATTACAATAAGTTACACATGAATTTGATTAACTGCATTCCAACCGCAGCTCAATACTGTACTTAACCTTTCAAATCTTTTGTAAAACATTTAAGATTTTAAAAGTCAAAGATACATTTATAAAAATTTCTTTTTGTACTGTGTCTCATTGTTTTTTCTTTACAATACTAAATATCATGATAACCCTAGGATAAAGAGATTTTATTTAGGAACAGATGTAACTGCACCATTCATTTAAAATGCATGAATATAAAAAGAAATACTGTAAAATAAAGCCTCATGTAAATGTAAATGTTGCCTATGCAGCAGGGTCCACTCACATATCAAAAGCTTGTCAGAACCCGCTGCTTTCAGAAGGGGGCAGTCACTTCTGTTTAAGTCCTATTGATAGCATTCTCCCTTTAAGTAATATTATTTTGCATCCTAATTGCAACTTACACTACAAAAACTATTCACCCAAAATTAATAACTTCATATTTATAACAACAACAACAACAACAGTAGATTAGTAGTTCCCAGTTCTCTTAAAAAGACTCAATTCTTAAGAAGAATCAGTCAAAAGTCTGCTTCTTTCATCATTTGAGTTAATTTACATTATGGAAAATTGTTTTCAAGTTGTCTTTAAAAAAAGCTTTCTTGCAAAATAAAAGTGCCTTAACCTCTGTTAGTCGCAAAAGCTGGCCATCTACTCTTTTTTTGGACATAAAGGATAAGTTTAGGTCACCCAAAATTACTAATTCTCTAACACAATAATGAAACTCTCATTATATGGCACAGACAGTTCAGTCATTAAAAAAAAGAGACCCTTCAAGAAGATTCCTTCATTCGTATACTAGGAACGACAACCCTTAATAGGGTTTGATGGGTTAAAATGGAATGTGTGAATGGAGTATTCTAAAGAACAAAAAAGAGCTTCTTTGGCTGTTTGTTTTGGAATTGGTCTCATTATCAATCTGAATTCTCATGATCTCATTATCAAAAAACTGATTTCATTCCGATTGAAACAAAAAGTGTCCATGTAAATGCAGCTCATTCAAGAGTGGCAACCATAGGAGGAAGCCCAGTGTTCCATTTCATGTTAACAATAGCACTCAGAACAACACTACAGCACTATTAGCACTAGGCCTATTTACGTTGGGAGGTGTGGACAATTAATTTCCTATATTGTGCAAGTCACATCTATTTACCATAACTTTAGGTAACTAATAGAGCTTTATATAAAATATAAAGCAGTTGATTGTTTCCTTGACAGTTATTTATTAAACAAGCTGTAAAGTAATAAATAAAGATAATAAGACTGTAAATACAGCAGAGACTGCTCTGCTATTGACACACTGGTCACTCCACTACACACATCGGTTCATTTTCTTCTTACTCTCTACATCCAAATCACTCCTGAACCACCCCACACCCCACCACAGGTCTCTATTCACAAAAACCTACGCTCGCTCTCACCCACTAGACTATCCGCTATGGTTTCATCTGCACTCCCTCCATCTAACAAACTCTACTCACTTAATACTAACAGCGCTACTAACACACTCTGCTCTACTCTAACATCATGTCTAGACAGAGTATGTCCGCTATCGTCAAGGCCAGACTGCGCCACTCCCTCTGCACCCTGGCTGTCTGATGTTCTCCGGGAGCATCGCTCTAAACTCAGGGGTGCAGAGAGGTTGTGGCGCAAGACAAAGAATACTGCACACCTCATGTCTTACCAATCTCTTCTGTCTTTCTTCTCGGCTGCTGTCACTACTGCTAAACAGACATATTTTCATCACAGAATTAACAATGCTTCTAACTCCCGCACGCTCTTTAAAACATTTTCTTCCCTCCTCTGTCCTCCACCTCCATCTTCAACACTCTCTACTAATGACTTTGCTACATTCTTCCTCAAAAAAACTGCAACAATCAGTGCTCAATTTGCCACACCTCAAACTGACAGACTTATTACACCAGCAACACCACAAACACTTGTTTCTTTTTCTCTTATTGTTGAAATTGTTTCTTTGTCCTCATTTGTAAATTGCTCTGGATTAAAGTGTCAGCTAAATGACGTAATGTAAATACATTAAAATAAGAGATTTAGGCTCACAGATTTGAAAAACAACACTTCGGTTACTTTCCTACTGGAACACTGATGAGTCAAGAGAAAAATAATTACAAGATTTGTTAATAGTGTCTCAATTTAATATGGGTCAGTAGAACCTAAAATACTGTTATTTGGCATTTGAGTTAAAAATGCTAATTGAAAATACCTTAAAGGGGGCCTATATTTAGTATGATTAACAGTTTTATTAATCTAGGTAACTTGTTTAGATTTTTTTTTGAAACATGAAAAAGACTCAAACATGAAACATGAAAAAGGTTGTGAATGTTTACAGCTAAAATGAACCATCTGAGTTCATCAATCATCACAGCTTGCTAATCAACAATATATAAAAATGTATTATTATTCAGTCTTAATTGTTTCGGAGAACTAAAATTCAGCATCTTACTGACTGGTTACAGTAACTGATTGCAGTAGTAAAGTACTGATTGTAAAATGTGCTGTTTAATTGACAGTCCTTCACAATAAAAATGTACCTTGAAGACCAACAAATCATATTTGTAGTTTACCTGATATTTGTAAAAATAAACAAGATTGTGTCATATTTTGCTGTTTATTTACGGCCCCAGGTGTAGTTTACAGAACTAATGCATTCATCCTTGCAAAAGTATTCATACCACTTGAATTTTTCACATTTTGTCACCTTACAACCACAAACTGAAATGCCCCCTGTACTCTGATACCCCTAAATAAAATCCAGAGCAATCAATTGCCTTCAGAAGTCACCTAATTAGTTAAGTCCACCTGTGTGTAATTTAGTCCCAGTATAAATATACCTGTTCTGTGAAGGACTTAGTGTTTTGTTAGAAAAAAATAGTGAACAAACAGCATCATGAAGACCAAGGAACTCACCAAAGAGGTCAGGGATAAAGCGGTGTAGGGTGTCTCAATCAAAGTATTGATGCAGGGGAGCTGAATACAAATGCACATCACACTTTTCAGATTTGTATTTGCTAAATTTTATTCCACTTGACAATTATGTGCTACTTTGTGTTGGTCTATTACATAAAATCTCAATAAAAAAACATTTAAGTTTGTGGTTGAATGTGACAAAATGTGTAAAAGTTTAAGGGGTATGAATACTTTTGCAAGGCAATGTACAATCGTAAATCAGGCAAGGTCAATACATTCATTGTCTGCATATCTTCCAAAAGTTTAAAAAAAGAGTGAGAATAAAACAAACAAACCAGCAAAAAAAATTAAAAAATCAGATATACCTCTGTGCTATATTTGTAACTGTGCCTATTATGGACCTTATTAAAACACACAGATTTTATTATTATTATTTTGATCAAGCCCCATGTTCTTCTTGGCTCGTACACCCAGTGCCTTTCATGTGCGCTTCTGATTTCCAGCAGGAAGTACTGTATATCTCACCAGGGATTACAAGCTCACTTGGCACCTTCACATAAAAAATATTAAATCTGTTATTTGATCTATCACAGAAAATCAATACACTCTATACAGAGACATGGTGGATGCTAACCGGATCTGTTTGATGTCACTGGACCCAATTTACAAAGTGAAATATTTGACCGGTTAAAAGCCTGGGTATTAGATCAGAGGCTACTTTTCCTGACAGTTTCTCTGACTGAGCCTTTATGCTTGATCAAAAAACCCTTTTTTATTTATACTTATAAGCGGTAGGGGTCATTAGGAGCTCGCAGGCACTGATATGGACATGTGAACCGACATTCATTCATATACATACACACACACACATTTAAATTAGCTTTCAGTCTTTTACAGTCAACCTAAACACTTCTCATGAGAGGGCTGGCTTCAGTGCATCTGAAATAAACAAAAAAATACATCTTTAATACATACATTTCTTGGATCATTCCCCCCACTTATGTTTAATTAAAACACTGTTATAATAATATCAGCAGTAAGGTTTTCACATACAGCAGAGCCAAGATTATGCTTTTTTTACATGAGAAAAAAAAATTAAAACCCTTTTCTATTGAAACTCATCTACCATCCATTTTTAACTCTGAAAAATAAAATACAGTATATCAAAGACCAAAAGTGATTTCTTTGCTCTTCTAAAGTTCATACTTCTGCTGGTCAGCATAATTTCTGAGAACTTTCTGAAGGCCATCCTCCATTTATTGTTATATCTGTCAGACTGGTTTAAAGCATCAATGACTTTATTTATGCTAGTGTCATTTTTGTTTTTGTCAGGTTAAACCAATTTGTCCTTAAATAAGTGGAAGTCTGTGGAAGAACTCGAAATGACTGCAAGAGTGGGGGGGGGGGGGCGGGATGTTCCAGGGCCTTGTGCTGCACAGTTTAGTCGGAGAAGCCTGACACCCCACACCATCCCAATGCTATGCTGCCATCAGGTACTGGTGGTAGAAAAGACCGAAGAGAGAGGTGGAGAACAGGCAGGCAGCAATCCACCAAGTGAAAAAGGACAGGATCCCTCTAAAGAGCAAAGGGGTAAACACAGTTCTCAGCCCCCCCACAGTAACCGATAACTGGGACACAGTTTGAGAGGATTGAATCTCTGCTTGCCCCACCTCAGCGGGGTTAGAGTCTTCATTTGGTAAACAGGGCAAACTTTCTTCAGGGTAAACAACCCATGAGTATTCACCTTGAGTTAAAAGAAGCATTAAAGATAAATTGGAGAAAGCCTACACAAACAACTGTAGTTATTTTTGTGTGAACGTGTCGAGAAGACCTTAATACACTCACCAAATGTCTTTAGCAGCAAGGTAGTATGCAATAGCATCACCAGAGGTGCAACATACTGAAGTGCTATCACACACAGGTAATAAAAGACCCGGGCGACCTGTGTGGCAAAACAAATTTGCAGTTAAAACATTTAGGGAAATTTATTTTGAAACAAGCAGCTTTACAGGAAAGGAGCTCATCAAACAGACTTTTTGAAACCATCCTTGTGAGCTTAAGTACAAAGCGAGGCTGTGAGCATATGAATCTGCCGCAGATGTAAGACCAGAGAGCCCTGTGAATCTACAGCCATTTGCAAGTCTCACTTATGGCTTGAAACATCAAACACCCTCTTTTCCTAAGCTCCAGCTGTGAAGTGCTGTGGGTTTTGATCATTGCTCTCCACTAAACTCAAAGCCTCCTCATTTTGGGGCTTTGACGGCAACAACACCACACTGTTGTTTTAATACAGACATATTTCCACCCTAAGAGGAATGCAGACACAGTTATGTAGGCCCCTCAAGTCAATGCCACAAGAGGGTTCATTAGTGAATTTACTAACAAGTATCAGATAAGACATCACAAGAACAACCCTGGCACCATATTACGGGCAGAATATTTAATGTAATAATGATCATCAGGCAAAATAAGGGTGTACTCACACTAGGCATGGTTAGCTTGTACTGTGCCCAAACGCAAATGTCCCTGTTCCACTCCCCTGTTGACCTGCTCTTACAGTTGCACTTAAGGTTCTGAGCCGGAGCACGCTTATGTCATTAATGATACAACTTGTTTTAAAGAAAGGTGCTTTTGCTGATACACTACCTAATAGATTTATCTTTTTTTGCCATAGCAACTTTTACTTGTTCAGAACATACAGCTGACTTGATGGAGGAATTTGCAGCCTTACTCGCAAACTACAATTCCTGTTCATCAACACGGTGAGAACCAGACATGTTATAAATCTAAATATACTAAAATAAAAAATTACTATCCAAGTAGTACCTGAGCCCAGTCAAAACATGCTCTGGCCCACCGTTTCAAGTATGGTTAAATTAACCACACCCGGGCATGATTCGGAGTTATCGACATTGAGAACCAGACATTGGGGGTCTAACGTGCTTAGCCACGATTTGAGAGTGAGTGCACCCTAAGATGGCAGTAACTCCATTGTATATCATTAGCATTACTGTGACGAAATATGTGACTGCTCACTCAGCAATTTATTAATGTGATGCCAGTCTGAAAAAGAACCGGTTTCCTAATCTTGCGTATCAGTTCTAGTTAGTAATGGGCTATACACCATCTTTTGGAGGTCCACAGTACTAATCCGTCCTGCTTCTTTCTTCATCTGTAGGACACCCTTCTGGGCCAAGTTGAGGTAAGCCTGGAGATGGTGACGCATCATGGCTAGTCTCAGAATGCATAGAAGTAAGATCATCCAAAGACGCAGCGTGTCATACGTCTTCTCAGACATTCTAAAAGCAAATAAATTAGAGACATACTTAATAAAACAGATGTTAATAAAGTCCACATGATCACTGTGATTCAACCTTAATTTTATGAAGTGGTGAGAATATTTTTTGTGTGCCTAAAAAAACAAAATTAACCAACAATTTCTTACTTTTCATGTTAGTCTCCAACTAGAGCACAGGGCGCATGTGCATCATGCTGATGGAGGAGCCATGCTGTCATAGAACCCAAAAGACAAAAAAAATGCAAGCAACATGTGCTGACATATTTATAAATATTGTTTTTTATGTACAGCTTGTGTCTTCCCCTGAAGTGCAGAAGTGCAGGGAACTCGGAAGTGCATTCTGAGTTCTACATCAGAACCATGCGCATGTGCAATGTTGTGCTCGTGAACATACATTGAAGACTAACACGGAAGAGAAAATGTTGAATAAAGTTATTTTTTGCACACAAAAATATTCTGTCTGTTTCCTAAAATTAAGGTTGAACCACTGTCACATAACTATTTTAACTATGTCATTAACTATGTCATTATCACCTGTCTGGGCCTTGGTATTTGCATTGCTGTCTATGGGGGGAGGGTTGGGGGATTGGGGGGTTAGAAAACTCTTGGATTTCATTAAAAATTTGCTTAATTTGTGTTCTGAAGATGAACGACGGTCTTGTGGGTGTGGAATGACATGAGGGTGACAAAATTAATGACAAAATTTTAATTTTTGGGTGAACTATCCCTTTAATGTTAACAAAAGAAAACAAAAGAGAATAATCACTCACTGCTCTCAACTAATTTTTGTAGCATTAATAAAAATTCATTCAGTGAAGAATATGTTTTGACCATTTATGAACTCTATCTTGTTTACTGTGTATTGTGTATGTGACTTTTGTGCCTTATCAACACCATTTATATATATGCAACAAATGATAAAATTACTACTAGTGCACAAAATTGTTTACAAGAACAGAAAGTTAAATCTAAAATAAATAATAGTCACTTAATTTTGCTCTCAGAATGCACCAGTCTGATGCATTTAACTTTAAAATGTACAAAACTTTCTTAGGGGGACCATGCCCCCCATTTCAGGGGAAGAGGTCCCCCCATAGTTTCACTAAATTCCATAGAAAAAACTGTAAGAGAATATGAATATTATCTGTACTTGGCTTCCCATCCTCTGTGAGCCTATTATTAATATAAATGTGGATTTCAAATGGATTCCATGCAAAATCAACATTTGTAATGAAATATTAATAACTAATTGAGTTTGAATTGAACTGAAATCGTGGTCAAAAAAAGTGGTCAAAGGCTTGGAAACACTTATTTTATTCACATTTTAGAATAATAGTAAACTCATCAAAACTATGAAATAACACCAATGTAACTTTGGAAATTATGTTGTAAAGTGTTTCAAACTTTTTCGGTAGTGTAAATAATAATCCAATCAAATCACCAAATTGGTCACAATACCAACCAAGCCCTACTTACTATGGGTGAGGAAAACTGAATCGCTGCTGACATGTTCTGCCAAGTTTGGTAATAAACCAATAAACCTTTTGTCTGTAAAATATTATGCTTGAAAAATGTGCTTGTGTTATCTTTAAAATAAATGTAACTTATTTCTCAAATATTCTCAAATATTTTGAAGTGTAATTAAAGAGTCTAAATACTGTATTTATTCTTATGGTAAATATCTACAAAAACATGGTAGTGGAAAAATACAGTAATACCATGATAATACATTTAAATAGAATTCAACAAATAAGCTTTTAAAACATGTCCAAATAAATTATTAATGAAAACTCATTGTTGTAAAAATTGTTATGCTATACTGAATAATGTGATACTCACAAAGGCACACCATCTTTCCCAAATGTGTGATTCGTTATGTAATCCTTGGTTATAGGCTTTACCCATAGCAGTACCATGATTAAAGGAGACAAGAAGTTTACATGCAGAAAAGTCCTAAAGGGTAAACAGAAAATAATAATAAATATATCTGAAAAAGGAGAACAGGACCAGGTCCATCTACTAACCTGCTGAGGTTACATTCACACTCTAGTACTAGCAGTTATAGTTTTATAAGACACTGTCAATGGTGGCTGCAGTATTTCAATAAAAGCAACACAAGCTGAATTCGGTTTGACATAAAAACAATTTCAAAACACAGCCAATCTTTAAAATATAAGGTCAGTCTTTCAATGTTTTAAATATAACGTCAAAGTTCCACAATTTAAGCCCAACATGCTTATACCAACTGTAAAGAGTACTGTACTGTTTATTCTCTGAATTAATCAAATTAATAATTAAAATCCTTCTATTACAGAGCCAAATATTTAATGTGTTGTGCAATGTGCTAAGAATCGTATAAATGGCTTGCATTTGGCTTGCATTTGGCTTGCATTAAATGGCAATATTTACTGTGTGACTTTGCAGTTGTTGAGTGTGAGGGCATCAAGATGCATTTGGGCCAATCGCAGGCCAGGGAAGGTAAGAAAGGCTCCAATGAGAGAGCAGAGCAGTGCCAGAATCAGCTTAAAGGTCAGTTTGGATATAGGGCCCCTGTGGAGACAGAGGAAGAGAGCAAGGCCTGTTCACAGCAGGGAAGCACAAAACATCACATACTCAGCTTAATCCAAACCCACAGAGACACGGTATACTGTACACATGCTCCCTTGATAGTAACAAAGGTGACAGTGGTATTCTGGCCAATACTACTTACTGGGACTCAAGGCCCTGGTTCTCCAGAAACTGCACAGCACTTTCGGAAAAATTAGCAAAGCCTGTCAAAGTACAAAACGAAACACTTTATCTAAAAGCTGCAATTCAAAACTTTTTCGGTTGCAAATAAACAAAAACATAGTTATTAAGCAAGTGCATAACAGATCAAAACATATCCTTGCCTTACCTTGATTTGCAATGATAAGTTTTTAGAAATTATTTATATTTTGAGCTGCTGGGTCATATTTTGTGGGAAATGTCAGTTTGGTGACATAAATGCAAAAGTTTTGCATTGCAGATTTAACCAAAATGCTTAAATATAAATCAGTGCACAAATAACTGAACGGTTACATTGAGGGTGCAAAATTAAAAAATAACCGCCAACTACTCTAAAATAACTTCTTTATTTCTATACTGTGAAAGTCAAAGCATCACTTTCATGGATGAAACAGAAACTAGCATGTATACAAAACAACTTAATACTGTACCTGTTTCAAGACCAAATTCCAGGTAGTTCTCTGTGACTATAAGAATAGCCATGGCTTTAACAAAGAAGAAGAAGGCAAACGTAATGCAAAGAGAACGCTCACCACCCTCCTCTAGTCTAAAGTAATGAGCCGTGAGAGAGAAAAGGATCTTCCTGAGAGAAGCAGCAGCTAAGGAACATAATTACCACAAAAATTAAGTGTGTTCAATGTAGAAGTTCATATTTTGCAATACAACTCCACAGTTCCAGAATACATATTAACCACACCACAAAATAGGCCTAAACTGGACCCTAGGCCCTAGACTGGGCTGTTGTCTTCCACCAACTGTTTAGTAGGTAGTTTTGGTTCAAATATCACCACCTCCATAAAAGTTAAGTTTACATTAAAAACTGAATTTTGCTCCACCTTTCACATATCTAACAGACTTTGTGCAGGGTAGACACCATATTTAATGTAAGTAAAACTGTATGTCTGTGTGCACCAAACATACAGCCATTCAATGGATTGTACCGTTGTGTATACTTTGGTTGTAAATATTTATCCTAAAAACACTAACATGTCTAAGTAAAAAATGAGAAAAGATGGATTGTAAACATTTATTTAGACAAAATCTAAGACATGCCTTAGTGTTATATTTTGTGCTATACAGTGCTAAAGCTAATTTTCCTAAAATTTGAAACAGAAATAAGAAAACAAAACAAAAACGACAACAAATAATAATAAAAAAGGCCCAACTGTGCCTATATTGCGCTGGCTTGCCTATGTGTGCAGCGTTGATTGTGCTGGTCTGGAATCAATCATTCAACTACACTACACAGTTATGACAGGCAAGTGAGCGACCATCTGAGGACCATGTTTCAGTGACCATAACTTTGACAAGACCATTTTCCCCCAAAACATGGCCTCTTCCTGTCCACATTCACCCATTTGCACACCTATAGACCTATCATCATCGTCGTCATCTTCATAACCCCCCCTCCTTCCTCTCCTTTTCCCAGGCAAATCAGTCTAGTGGGCTGTGAAAATTGGGCGTACAATCTTCTGTGGCAGGCTAAGTTAGGTAAAGGGCAGTGCAGAACAGAGGAAGACTGGTCTATCTGGACAGTACCGGGGTTAATGTGTGTGATTTGGTGAGGCATTAGAAGCGGAAAATAGGAGGTAGAAGGCAACGGGTTTAGCTTTCATCACTAACAGCTAGACTGTAAAATTGGAGCTGTAAAAATTCTCAATAAGGGTTTAAAAACATTTAAAAATAGTTGTGACTATGTTAGTCAGTTAGTGACTATGAAACTGTTATAAAATAAAATACTCTAAAGGTTCCATATGTGGCTCTGATAAGACAAAAAAGAACTCAAATTATGAGATTATTAGCAGAAAACCTACTGTATTAAAACACCTTTAGCAATCTGGCTTTTAAAGAACTTCAAAGCATTTCTTATCTTTTCTATTAATGTAAAACATATTAATAATACGCATATTCCTAACTCTAAATATTAGGCTTTGGTGCATAACCTGCAACATATGGACATGAACCATACCCTAAATTGTACAGCTTGTTAAGGTCATTACTATTGTTATTACTTTTTGTAGCAATCTGACAACTTTCACTTGGCAAAAAAACAGATTGAAAGAGGTTTTTTTGAGCCATGATTTGGAATCATAAATAACAATATAGAGACCTGGTTAATTGGTTGAGTTTTGCATAGTCAAGTTCTTAATCAAATCCCAAAAAAAGAAAAAAAACAAGAATTATTATTAATAAACTGTGAACAAGGGAAAGCTGTTCATAACAAAGAAGAAAAAGCAACTTCTTCAGTGGCTCAAGCTTAAGAAGGATACATGACAAAGGCCAAGACCAGCAGGCTCCACACCACACTAATATTCATCTCCTCACGGGGTTCAGCCACAAAAAAGTAGAACTCAGTTATGAGATACACTACTGTGGCGGCCACTGTGAAGTCCACCAACCACTGGAATTCTGGGAAGTAATGGAGTGCTGGATAAAAGAGGGCAGATACACAGAGGACCTTTAGGAAGCAGCCTGACTAAGATGTCTGAAGGTTATGTGGTTCATTAGGTCTAGTATTATAAGAACAGTTGAGTTACCCAGAGTGTCCTCTTCTGCAATACACTTGGTCTCCAGTTGAAGGTCGATGTCTTTGGGAATAGTCAATGGCTTGTTCTCTAAGTGCCCATTGTACTTTCTGAGAAGCAAGAGGTAAAAAAAACACATATGATATAACTGTTTTCTAAAAAAAAAAAAATTCAGGCTGAAACCCCCCCAGAAACGACCAAAGACATAATGGGTCAAAAAATATAACATACATTGTATTTATCTGTTGTTTTTTATTTATGCTCCTAAAGGACACAGAGAAATGAGCTTATTGCAAATAAAATTGTTTCGAAAGCATTTAAACAAAACAATGAACATATTAGGCCAAATGATTGTGAAATGACTAAAAAAGTAATGACAGTATGTTCTTCCAAGAGCGAGACCACTGTTACTACCATCCTCAGCAACCCCAGGGCTTGCAAAATTTTAAAATCCCTGGTAGCCCTTCAGACAGGCACTCTTCAGATTTTGGTAGCACGAAATAAATGTAAGTAGCCCAGATAAAAAAAAGACATTATTTTTAATGTAGAATATTGTAAAGGAGACAAAACATCCATCAAAAATGTTTTCAAAACACAAATAACAATAATCATATCTGAATCTGAAATATCAAGTGAAGTCACAGATAGAAAAAAGCCACTCGACGCTGAGAGCATAGTATCTCCTTCATCAGCTTTCTCCATCTGTGCATCGGTCTCCACTACAGAACTAAAATACCAGCGTAAATCCATGAGCCTCTTATTTTCATACACGCACACACAGTTATCAGCGAATTTCTCTCCACTGCACATACGCACTCTATCATGTTTAATCTTGCTGCAGGAGATTTCACTTATCACATGAGGAGAGTAATGACTGACAGGATGAGCGTCACTGATACACAGTTCACGCAAACGCAAATAGAAAGTTGAAGTTTAAAGCGAGTGCGCATTTAAATGCGATTTCAATACCCCACATATTGATAGTAGATTAATTAGTAACAATTACCTGACTAAATTTGTGAGAGAATGCAAAAGCATTGCAATATATTTTTCCTCCTTATAAGATACCTTCTTATAAAATTTCCTCCTTACAAGTGAAATCTCAGAGCGGAAATACATTTTGGTAGCCCGACTGGATAACACAATAGCCCCGGGCATTGGGCTTGCAATTTTGAAGAATTTATTAGTATATAGATTATTTTTTCTTTTAACTGTAAGTGCTTAAGTTACAGGACGGTGAGGTTTCTCTGGCACTTAACCTTATTGATTAAGCCTGTTTAATATGGCAACTAGATCTTAATTCCTTACTGGCCTTATTTCTTATTTAGTAGTATTCCTATAACTTTTTATGGTATGTCATACTTGTAGCTGATGTTATATTATTCTGGTTTCATACAGTTTTTACATTGACTACTAGCCTATTTTTTTTACAAAAATAATAGTAATATTAGTAATATTGTTTTTAGCATACTGCAATTCGAGAACTAATAACAACTTCTGTATCATATAATTTGCTAATTATATAATTTTAAACAATAACTACTGAATCATTTAATTTAAAAGGAACTACCATAATTACAATGAACAGCATCAATACTATTTTTGGCCAAAAAAAAAAACACCTTTTGGTGGTAAAAGTTCGTAATCATAAATGCAATATCTTTCTATTTATTTATTCAAATTCCTTAAAATAAAAGGCAGATATCAAGATCTCCGACTATGTTCAAAGGACAGGAGATTTTCCTGAGACTGTTTCTACTGGAAACCAATTACAGAAGTTTGCATATTTTATTATAATGCTGTCTCCATGATAAAGAAGCAGAAATGAATGTCAGAAAAGAGGCACACTCTCAGAGTGAACAGTTCTAGTCTGCAAGGCAGCTGAGCCAGAGTTTCTTTGAGGTCGCCTTTGGGCCCGCTGTTGTTTACACAGGTCAGTGTGCACAAAGGCATTCAGTACGAAAGCACTGTGGGCATCGTAGTTTCTCCACACTGGATCTCAGCATACCTGCCTGACAAAATGGCCCAAGAGCTCCCTGCAGAGCAAAATTAGGGTTTTGTCTGTGAACAGGAGGTAGGTATAATAGAACTGCCGATCAAAACTAAGCTCCGAGACACAGGCAGGCCTACCTTTTTAGAGAGAATTAGCATTGTATGCATAGTCCCCAGCTTTCATCCACAGCGAAATATAAGGAACAAAGCTGCTTGTTCTTTGTTGAAGCCACAAAATGTTCTTCAAATGTACGTCACAAATCTAAAGAGAAGTGCCATGTCATGTTGTACCTGTCTTTTTTGTTCTTGCCTCCTTTCTGCTGTTTTCCTGCTAATGTCCTCAGCTCATCTTCTGTGGGGTGCTGGTACCAACGCAGACTAAGAAAGACAAACAAACAGAAGCCTTCTTACCTCTGCAATACAAAATAACCCTTGAAAAACAATTATAGCATACTCAACAATACAAAACTAATATGTTGGTTTGATTCCAGAGTTTAAGGACATTTTTTAATTGAATGAATTACCTAATTTCTAATTTCTAATTTCTTTTCTGGCACCTGTAGCATCAGGTGTGAGCAATAAATGCACAATTACCTAAAACACAGGCACAATACCATAATGTAACTGGCCACGTCCCTGTGTTATAATATATAATCCATTATTTACTGTCAATGGATTTTGATGTAATCATTTTTTGTTAAGTTCTGCAGTTGTTGGGAGTGTTTCAAACCACACATTTGAATATCTAGGGTATTTCTATAATTCTCAGTGGCATTTCTTTGCAACCCTAATTAATTTTTGACCCTGGTCAGCACAGCTGATCTAAACTTTTGGTGGAAAACATGTATCCCTTCAACTTTTAGAAACCACCCTGTCTTACTTTGGGCTGTAGTCTTACTTTGGTCTTACTGATGCATCATAATGATACATTTTGATGCGTTCTTCTTTAATTGTTCTAAACAATTAAATTAAATGTAAAGTGTAGCAGATCCTGTGGCTTGTGCTGTTAGGGCAACCTTTTAAATTTTAGTTTAGTAGGCCATTGAGAGGGTTGTTAAAATGGCACAGTGGGCCAAATTACCTGCCACTGCAAAGGAGCCATCGTGCAAAGGAATAGTGGGGTATGATCTTCTGAATTACGCTGGCCATTACCATGGTAACCACCAGCTGCACACTGATCACACCCTGAAGGGAAAGAGTGAAATATGACAACACTTTTGATTGCACCAGCAAGAATATAGAAAGTAATTCAGACTAGTATTAAGCTAGTCACAAATAGCAATCCAGACAAACTTAGTAACTAATCACAATTCCCATTGGGATTGAACACTAGTAGACAGATTTTGAAGCAAAACTTCAACGCAATTTAAACCTGAATGCTTTCATTATTTTACTGCAAGGGGATCATTACATACCTTTACACTGTCTTATAAATAAAGATTGCGAAAATATTAATATAATAAAACACTCAACTGGAAGTTTTTTCTTAAAATATTTTGCATGGTAAATGTGGACCCATTAAATGTTGTGACATTTTTGTAACGAAGCAAGTTTGCTTCTTGCTTAAGGATTACAAAACAGTATGATTCTATCATATGGGTTTAAAATACAGTAGTGCACTAGTTGTATGTAGTGCTGGTTGGCAATAGCTGCATAATTCTTTTAAAAAATTATTTTTGAAAACACATGTTTGAAACGACATGAGAGTAGACAAATAATGATAGAACATTAATTTCTGAATATACTGGTCCTAAACTACCATCTTGCATTGTGCAAGTGCATTTTATACATTTCTATATAGCTCTAGTTAAAAATAAATTATGATTGCACATTGAGGCTTCTTTGTGTTTTCAAAAGGAAGTTTGAATAAAAAAAATGCTCACTGTATCTTTAGCCTGGAACACAAGTGTTCGGCCGACTTGGTTTTTGTGGTGTGTTCAGCACCATCTGCTGAAATTGGTCACAATTTAGCAAACCATTGCATGAGAAGAAATAGTGTGACAAAGCATCTGGAATGAAGGAAGTGAATCTGTCTGTGGTGATCAAGATTTGTGTGAAACTGGTAAGCAAGTGCTGCTTTATGTTTTGCTCTTCCAGTTTCCCATTTTAAGTAACAAATGCAGAGTACTGCCACCTGCTGACACAGAAATTTTTTTTCTCTCACGCAGGCACAGAACAGACTTGCTACTTGGCCAATGGGTGTCAACTGTCCCAACTGGACCCAGACACTGCTGACATGATCCCACCCTACAGTCTGCTTTTGTTGCTGCTATGTCAGCTGCAACGTCAGTATTGGTTTGGTGTGTTCCAGGCTTCCAGGTTTCGCAACCCACAAGGACAACACCATTTTAAAGTGCGCTGATGACACCGCAGTGACAGGACGCATTACAGGCCTAGAGGACAGAGGTTGCCAGTCTTGTGACATGGTGTGAGGATATTTAGGGGTTCACATCAGCGAGGACCCCACTTGGACATTTAACATTTCTCAACTGATCAAGAAGGCTCAACAGCGGCTGTACTTTCTAAGGAGACTAAGGAAGTTTGGCATGTCTCCCAAGATCAGCGGGAGCAACTTCTACAGCTGTGTTGTGGAGAGCATCTTGACCAACTGCATCACAGTGTGGTATGGCAGCACTACTGCGAGGGATCGCAGACAACTGCGGAGTGGTAAAGACTGCTGAGAGGATCACCAGGATTCCACTGCCCTCTTTGCAGACAATCTACCAGCGCAGAACCCACAGGAGAGCTGCCTCCATCATTAAGGACCCCACTCACGACATGGACTGTTCACACTCCTACCCTCAGGACGGAGGTACAGGAGTGTGAAATGCAGGACCACAAGACTGAGGGACTCTTTCCCTCAGCCATAAGAATTTTAAACAGGTAGCTGAATAAACAGATTTCACTACTGCTGGACTGTTAACCACCATTTATATGCATTTTAACTCTTTTTATGCATTCTATTTACATAATCATTTTGCACATGACTTCAAGTGAACATTTATTCAATTTGCACGTTTATTCAATTTGCACGTTTATTCAATATTCAGAGTTTATTTATTACTTTATGTCCTTATTGTATATTTTCCCCTTATTGTATATTTTCTTTAATTTGTTATTTTATATTTTCTCAACTTTAGTTTATATAACTGTCCTGGCATTTACTGTGGACAGCAAAGTCAGAATTTAATTGCACAAGGAAACCTGTTTCCTCACTGTGCATATGACAATAAACACTTCAAATCTTGAATCTATTACTCACCCTCATGACATCATAGGAGGATATGACTTTCTTCTTTCAGCTGAACACAATTATATTAAATGATATTCTGGCTCTTTAAAGCTTTAAAATGGCAGTGAATGGTTCTCATTATTTTGAATCTCCAAAAAGTGCATTCACACCAAAATGGTCACAGAATATTAACAGGATGATTTCCAAGAGGTTACCTACCAAACAGCATGGACCTTTTCCTTAAAAGTGTTGTATGAAAAATACAGGATACTCCCTTGCTGGGCAAATTTTATCTATCCATGTAATGGCTCATGCAGGATCATGAGAGGCTGGGGCAGAGGAGATAATCAAAGCAGTATGGGACACTTATCTGACTCACTGGTAATGATCTGGACAGCACAGGTCCAAATATGTAACTTGTATTAATGGCTCTAGTGCTGTTAATATACAACACAATTTCTCTGGTTATATGGCAAGAGATTTTTACTATTACCAAGTTCCTCATGCCCGTCCATGCTGTCATTCATTGGAGGGCATTATGAGGACAAAAGAACTCTGGGGGGTTTACCTGCACCAGGTGAGGCACAACCTTACTAGCAACATCATCTTGGCATCATGTCAAATACCAACAGGTAGGTGCCATTACTAAAAAAATGGTACTAACTACAGCAATTTTTCGTTAAAAAACATCACCTACACATATACAAACTGTGGTATGTAATGATCAGTTTTAATAAATAAAGCAATGACAAAGCTCACCAAGTCGTCTGGCGAATAAACAATAATAAATCTCTTTATATAACTAATATCCACTGATGGAAGCATAACAGTATCTACCATCAGATCAGATGACATGACCATTGAATTTCTCACCATACTGATGCTGCAGTGCAGTGATCTCAACACCGGCTGACACTCTGAGCTCCCCGTGTCGAAAAGCCAGCGGCACGGAGCACATATGCCTGTCTTACGTTGTTAATATTTAGCAGTACTGTGTTGACAAATAAAATTAAGATCCAGTGAACGCCTAACTTAACATCTCCACTCAAATGATTCACCCACAGCTCCACTGTTTTCATCTTCAGTAGAGGTCACGCTAAGACTCTCTCGGTAGTTAGCTGCCAGTAGCAGTCCGTAAAGTTTAACGACAGCACAAACGTTCAAACCATGACTAGTAAATGGCAGAATTTATTTTTTATAATAAATTATAGTAATTACTATCCAATTTCATATATAAAAATTATTTTATAAATTTGAAAAGAGAAATAGATATACTGTTTTTATTTTTAAAATAGGCACTGTATCCAGCTACTTAAAGATTGAAGGACCAAACCCCCCCCCCCCGGAACCAGTGAATGGAGCACATGACGTTTTCCTACCGGTGTCGTTAACCCCTATGCTACGATAAATACTGTGATGAATCAGCTGTGTTCTTTCGGTACTTTCAGTGCCAAAGTAAAATAACGAGTATATTATATTATATATTATAAGAAATAACTGCACGTTTAATAAACTACGCTGTAGACACTGTTGACATCCGAGATCCACGCACCTTAATGTTTGACGTCTGTATCAGTTATGACACTGAAATATGAAACTGCTTTTAATTTTGTAATTAATTTATAGATTTATCTTATTATGTCAAAGATGTATTGCCTGCTGTGCTACAAAATTTGATTTACTATGGTAGTGAACTACTAAGTGTAATATATAATGGTTATGATTATATATTATTTATATTTTATATAGTCCTTTTGTGTTACTTATTGTTCTATGAATGCTACTGTTTTCTGTGGAAAATAAAAACGATAGTCAATGAGTGTGTCGAGGACTGGTAGTGTAAATATTCGTTGTCCTCTGTGTTCCTGATACTTTAGAGTAAACAAGACTTACTCCTTTGTTTACAAAGACCTTTGCATGCATATACAAGGGTTGTTTGTGTAACTGATGTATATAACTGAGCATGTGAATATGAACTGTTTAATACACATGATGGATTTAATGTATTGTCATATTTGCTCTTATTTTGTTTTTCTCAGTACTTGAGCTTTTATCGCATCTCAGTTTTGTTTCTTTTCATCCCATACAAAATCTGTAGCTTTCAAATAATTTTGCCACTGATCATGGATTATGGCAAATTACAACACATTAATTTAATGGGTATGATCTTAATTGTCCCCTGTATTGTAAGACTAATTCAGAAGCATAAATTATAGTGCTTGAAAGGTTGTCTGTAAAGAAATAAGTTTAAGTGTATGAGTTGGGTTTGAATAAATGAAGGTTTAGGGGTGAGCTTTAACAGAACAAAAGGAATCCAGCTGATTTCTTTTTGCCAAAACTGGCAAATGTTTACATTTATAATACTAATTGCATATAATGCATCATCAACCTACTGTTACGGAGGAGGCTCCCGCTCCTCCTCCACGTCACCAGAGGGTGCCTTCGCCAGAATACAAAATTAATTTCGGACTACAACTCCCATGGTCTCATGTACCTTCGATGATTACTTCCTGTTTGCCACCTGTCTCTCATTAATGGGACTTTCAACATCTGATCTCTAAGAACTCATTGCGATGTCTTGTATTGCCTTTCTTGTATTGCCTTTTTTTTTTCATTGTTTGCTGCCTGCTCTGAACTGTACCTGTTTAATGTTGATTGTTTGCTGCCTGCCTCGACCCATGCCTGTTATACTGATTACGTCTTTGTCTAGTCTCTTATATTACTGTTTGCTGGTTTTGACCCTTGCCTGTTACTCGACACAAATAAAGGTGCTGCAAATGGATCCTTACACCGCTGCGTCTCCGTTACAGAAGACATCGCCATCAAACGATCCAACAGCCATTCAGTGATTGTCCACTGAGCTATCCGCTCAAGCGCCTCAACTGTCGCTGCACCAGTATCAGCTCACTCGGCTAACTACTAACTATTTTTTTTTGTGATCAATATTTTATTGTCTTTTCAAACAAACAAAGAACAAGAGAAGCAACAGACATATCAATAATTTTACAATCTGAGAAAAAACAAAAAAAACAACAACAATAACCTTTATATGGTCATTCCTTTATATAATCTAAAATTTTGGAAGCAAAACATTGCCATGCATCAATGGTACTATGTTCAGCCTTGTTAATTCGTGCTACTGTACATTCACAAGTCACTATTTTAAGGAGACTATGAATCCAAAATGTTTTTGCACACATGTGCGGAGTATACCAGTTTTGTATGATTGCCGCCTTTGCAGCTGTAAAACCAGCAAACAACATTTTCTTTTTTTAGTGTACTTATACAGAAATTAAAATCGTCATTGAGAAGACATAAACCAGGATTAGACACATAGTCAACTTGTAGTAAAAAGGACAAAGCAGAATTTACATGAGACCATAGGCTGACAATAATTGG
>JAZGTJ010004329.1:0-31335 GCA_036877575.1 Botia almorhae | reverse complement strand
GTTGTTAAGCACAATGCAAAACTCACCTTAGTTGTTTACAGTTGCCAAGCAACATTTGGTTACATTAATAGTTGCCTTGCGATCACAGTGTATATTGACTGTTGATCAAAAGTTTTGAATGTCCTTCATCTAATCAGAATCTAGAGTGTATCTGTTTTATAATGTCCGTTTAGATTCTTTAGTTTTTAACTCGAGTGTTTCAAATGCGAAGCTGTTTTTGCACTGATCCCAGACATTTTATTTTTATGAATAGTATTGGCTTTTGGTTTGCATCCACATGCAAATAAAATGAAATGACTTTCATGGGTAAAGAATTTAATTCACTGGATTATTTAAACGAAGGCATTGCCATCTTTATTAAATGTATAAACCATTTGTCATTGAATTTCCAGCAAAAACTGCACCGTAATATATACCCTCATTACTGTGATTAAAAATAACACATACATTGCACACCCTCAGTGACAGCATCATGAAGACCAAGGAACTCACCAGACAGGTCAGGAAAAAAGTTGTGGAGAAGTTTAAAGCAGGGTTAGGTTAAAAAAAATAGCCCAAGCTTTGAACGTGTCAAGCAGCACTGTTCAATCCATCATCCAAAAATGGAACAAGTATGCCACAACTGCAAACCTACCAAGACATGGTGGTCCACCTAAACTGACAGGCCGAGCAAGGACAGCACTGGTCAGAGAAGCAGGCAAGAGGCCCATGGTCACTCTGGAGCAGCTGCAGAAATCCACAGCTCAGGTGGGAGAATTAAACTTTTTAAACACAAAGTTAAACTTTTTGGCCTAAATGCAAAGAGTTATGTGTGGTGGAAAAGAAACACTGCTCACCACCCTGAACACACCATCCCCACTGTGAAACATGGTGGTGGCAGCATCATGCTGTGGGGATGCTTTTTCTCAGCAGGGACAGGGAAGCTGGTCAGAGTTGATGGGAACATGGATGGAGCTAAATACAGGGCAATCCTGGAAGAAAACCTGTTGGAGGCTGAAAAGACTTGAGGCTGGGAAGGAGATTCACCTTCCAGCAAGACAATGACCCTAAACATACCGCCAGAGCTACAATTGAATGATTTGGATTAGAGAATATACAATAAGAATTTTGTTAGAATGGTCCAGACCTAAATCCTATTTAGCATCTGTGACAAGACTTGAAAATTGCTGTTCACAGATGCTCCCCATCCAATCTGGCTGTGAGCTTGAGCTATTTTGCAAAGAAGAATGGGCAAAAATTTCAGTCTCTAGATGTGCAAAGCTGGTAGAGACAAACTCTAAAAGTCTTGCAGCTGTAATTGCAGCGAAAGGTGGCTCTACAAAGTGTTGACGCAGGGGGGCTGAATACAAATGCAAAACACACTTTTCAGATTTTTATTTGCTTAAAATTTTTAAAACCATGTATCATTTTTGTTCCACTTCACAATTGTGAAAGTGTGCTACTTTGTGTTGGTCTATTACATAAAATCTCAATAAAAACATTTAAGTTTGTGGTTGTAATGTGACAAAATGTGGAAAAGTACAAGGGGTATGAATACTTTTGCAAGGCACTGTAAACATTGTCCCTTTTTGGGCAACTTGATGTTGGATTAAAATGAGTAGCTCTACTATACATGATTCAATTAATTGCAGCAACCTAACTTGAACATAAAAGCATTTCCAGCACTTCAAGAGGACTATATGTGTTGTAGATTTTGTGTAGCCAATGACTTTTTGTATTATGTTTTGCTACATGCATGCTGACATGCCTCATCAGACAGCTTTGTTTCATAAAATCTGTTTCAGATTTCTTTCACCTAATAATAGACATAACATCATACGTCACCCCAAAAAAAGCATCACCCACCAAACAACCCACAGAAAGAGTCTTTCCTTCTTAAGCCATGCTCAGTCCCTCTTTCTCTGCTGTTGCCAGAAATTACGTAATACTATAATGTTCCCACCACTGAGATTTCAAAATTAATATATTTATATGAAAGCTGTGTTAAATCAAGGTGATAAATATCTGATGAATGAGACGGACTACCTTTGACAAATCCCCTCAGCACATCCACAATAAGCCACGTGGTCCTGGAAAAGAGCCGTTTGGCTTTGAAACTACTTTACTAACGAACACATAACAGCTTGGACAAGGATGAGCTGTTCTCTGCTGGCAGTTGAGCTGTTCTCCACAAAGAAACCACATAGAGAGCCAGAACCTTCCAGAGTTTTGCTTCTGGCCTCTGCTGTTCTTACAAACACCACAGACGTGTTTCCCTTTGTCTTGAATAATGTCTATAGGCTCCTGCTGGCTCTGATGGGAGTGACCATGTTGAAACGAGTTTGTCATGGCACCGTGTTTGGGGGGTGGGGGTTGTCATTCAGAATGAGATGGTTTTCTGGAGTTTATAAGTATTTGCATTAAGTATTTGCATTCTAGCAAGTAAATGAAAAACCTTATCAAGATGAAGAACCTGACATGGAAAGGCAATATCACAGCTCACGAGTATTGCATGGACATACAGTAAGCAATCATAGTGAACAATGAAATGAAGTAAAGTGATGTGATTGCCAAATACGGTAACCCATGCTCAGAATTTGACTACGGCATTTAACCCATCCAGTGAGTAGTGAACACTGCTAGCCATGAACAAACACACACCCAAAGTGTTAACAGTTCATTAAAGATGAGCTGTCAATATTTACCTGCTGAGAGACATTGTCTCCCTTCACTAAATTTTTCTATTATGTAAATGAGGCTAACAAATGAAAAATGATGGAAAACACAGGTGATGTGCTGCTATCTTGAGCTTCCTGGATGCTATCTGCAGGATGAGGGTTCTCTGTAATTGGCCTCCTGGTGCTGCAAATCTATTTTTTCACCAAACGATCCAAATGCTCAACACAATGGGTCTCTTGGTGAAGCCAAATCTGCAAAACAATGTAGCAATTCAGGACAATATTAGCTGTAGACTCACTAGCAAACTTGTCCACTGGGAAACAGCATAGCCAAAAGCAGCTTAGAGTTTGATTTGCAGAAGGGCTAATAGTACAGCTAGGTCTCAGTGATCACAATAGCACCACAGTTTTGGGTGTCCCAGTGGAGCACACAAACAGCAGCTAACTCAGGCAATTACTTCTAGGCGTGAAAACTATTAAACTGGGCGATCCATCCTGAGGACTGTGCACATTTTCTCGTTCTCTCTCTCAGGATTGTGTTTTAATGTAGTGCTGACCACATAATTTATCTACCCATTCTCAGAAGGCAGAGACAAAGTTCTCATCACCTCGGCTCATGCGTCATATTTCATTATGAAATTCTCTGGTGGTGTTTTTAACACTTTATTTTAACTTTGTATCTCTTTGACTATTCTTTTTTAATCTTTCTCTGTGTCATTTTCTGTTTCTCTCTTGTTTTTGTCTGTGGTGGGTCACAGGTAATTGGTGTAGATTTTTTTCCTATCACCCTAGAGATGATCTGACCTGGGCTTTTAATAGGGCCCCTACAGACACCACAAAAGGGTTCAAAGGCAAGTGTACGCAACTCAAATGGAACAGTGAAATTAGTCCTGGCTTCTGGAAAACCTTCAATAGAAACAACAGACCGCATTTAAAGATGAAATAAGACCCATACGTGAATAGTTGGAAACCCTAATCAGGGAGAATGGACATTCCCAAAGGAATCAGTCAAGGATCCTATTAAAGACCTGTAAGCTAAGAAGAAAGTGTAGGCATCTGAAATGGAGGGTCTCAGTGGACCTGTTCCACTCAAGCATGGTCCGTTTCTCTCCAACTTCTTTAATTGACTTCATGTTCAACAGGCAGGCATAATAAACTATTAATTTGAGGCATTCATTATACTTCTGCATATATACTTCTGCAAACGTTGCATTTGTATGTATGTCTGACTGGAGTTACCTCTGTTTTCTTTGGATGTTCAAGGTTATGATGGCTGCATTGCCATGGTTTCCTGGTAAAGGAATGTGAAGAGAAAAGTGAATTCTACACTGGGTCCTTTTTCCTGTCAGAGGGAGTCGCACAGGCCAGCGGTCTCTGAGGGCCATTTTATTGGGGGCTCGCTCACTAAAGCATGTAATACTGCTGTTGATTTTAGTTCGAGCTGCAGTTGGCAGTCAATAGTCTGTTCAGGCATCTCTCCATCAGGTCTGTCTCTGGGGGTCAGTGAATGCCTCATTAAAACGCACGTAAACGGCCACAGACAGGGCCAGCTGTGCCCCCTGATACACAGAGTCACTTAAAGCCATTTACTGCCATGCATAAGTACTTACACCATCTATTACCATGTTCAGATGGGCAAAGGCAGCCATCAGTTGCCTTTACAGCACTGTATTCTAGTAATGAATTATTAATAAGGAGAAAGAGCACATTTACTGTAAACCACATCAAAATGACGTAATTACAACATGCCTTCACAAATATATGCATGTTTCTCAAATGGGTTCATAAATAAAACACAGTGGTTATTTTCAGTTGGCTACATACTAAAGAACAGAGGAGATTCCTCCGAAATGGACTAACATTAATACGATACATTACAGCATTTTGTTTTATTTAAACCTGCAGTGATGTGAGTATGAATAAAGCAGTCTGGGATATATTTATGGTTGTATTTATGTATACAGTATTTGTTTAAATGTGTATATATGTATTATTTAGATTTATTATGTTTGGTTGGCCAAATTGGAAAGAGGTCTGCTTCTCTGGTTTAGCATAATTCTGTACGCTAACAGACAGACCCAAGAACTGTTACAGACTGCCTAACTGTAAATTTGTCAGGTTGAGAACAGGACATGTGAGTGTCATCAGGATAGAATCTAAACTTCTATAGAAAAGACAAATCTAATTCCCCAGTAAGGTTGTATTTATTGGCCATTTATTTAAACTCAGAAAGAGGTCATTTTCTTGACAAGGTCTTGTTATTTTTACATGTAAAGTTTTACATTAGAACAGAGAAATTGCCTCTAATAAGCAGTCTAACCAGGCATGACTCAATAAAGCACAATGAGATAAAGTGACAGAACATATTAGTGACAGAACATTTTAGGATACAATTGTTTCTCTTTCCTTTGTCAAAATGGCTATATCCTCTTGCCAGGCCATTGTAAATACAAATACACCCAGTTTGCATTCATATAAATAAAAAAGCAGCTTAATTCCTAGGTCATTAACTAGAAAAACATTTCACTACACTGCCCATATGACCTTCATCATATGGGCAGTGACTCTTTTCTGCTTTTCTCTCTAACGAGTAATTACAATATAAGCGTGGGGTCTGATTGGAGTGGGGCTGACATCTATTAAACCCCAAACGCCATAGCCGGAATTCCTATTGGAATACAGCCACCAGTGCAAGCGGGCGTCTCATTCCCACCGGAGAAAAACAGAGAAGAAAATGCAACTATGGTTGACACCCCAACACCCCTTTCTTCCTCTTGGCCCCACTGGTCAATTAAAACAAGAAAAAACAATAAAGCAAAGAAGAAAAATCCCTAATCAAATGGTTTGGTAGTCTCAGTTAGACAAAAGAGGTCAGAGGGTTTTGTGTTGAGCTCTGAATACGCATGGAGTCTTGCAGACAGAGATGCATTTACCACCCCACAAAGACCCAACATGGCCGTTTCCTCATCTTTTAGGCTGTGCTGAAACCCCAACAAAACACATGTTAATTTCTTCAAAAGAATAGTCTTGAGAAGCTCCAAAACTTCTTTACAGCGTGTGAAAAAAGAGACCCCTAGAGGAATAGACAGAATCCACACATAGACTGACTGAAAGATGAAAATGATGGAGATTTTTGGTTTCTGGCCCTTTACTACTAACATACTAACAAAATTAGTATGTTAACAGGCTGACTGTAATTAACAGATGTTGTTACACATATTTGTGTCAGATATTAATTACTTAAATGTTTCTGTTTCAAACAAAAGTGGGTAAAAGAAGGGTTAAATGAAAGACCAGTGTATAATAATCATCAGCATTGTGAGGGAAATAGCTGACAAGCAGATTCAGGACATAAACAATCGACACTGACATGCAAAATGTAAGCAATTTAGGGGCTTGAGGACCAAAAATTAATTGATGACATCATCTAAGAAAGAAAAACATGGATTCAGAGGTTAACTTTGAGATATATGTTAACATCTGAAGCTTTATGAGTCTAGAAAAGTGGAAAAATGATCGCTTTAAATAAGGACGTCAGTCCAAACAAAACACACACATGGTGTTTTGCATACAGGGCAATTCTGCACAGAAAAATTCTGTAGAAAGTCTTTCTCTTTTTAAATGATCCCATAAAAAACAGAACTTTGTTAAAACTGAGACAAGCATTCAGCATTCAATTAACTTTTTTTTCAAACCTGTTCATCTAGCTACGACGTTTATATCCTAATGAATTCTTCTTTAATAAATTGTAAAATAACATTTTAATGAAATAAATAAAATTAAACAGCCAGCAATTATATGATCTATAATGGAAATTGCATCATTGCTTAAATTTGCACTTACAAAAACCAACACTCAAATTTTAACAACATTTTTTTTCATTAGGTCGTAAAATTGGAGTACAGTTCCATTATCGGGTGTCCTTGGGTGTGTGCGCCTGCTTCTGGCCATCTTCATGCAACCTGATAGCATCAGCTCTCTGAAGCCTGGAAGACATCCATTGGACTTGGTGCTCTGTTAACCAGGGCCACCCGCAGTTCTCTTTATGAGTTCTGGCCTCGGTGCAGAGAGACCCTAACCCGCTTAATTAGGAAACATGCAGTGTTCAGGAGAGATCTGGCATACAAACCCGGGTTTCCATTTTTGTAGATCCAGAAAGGTAGTGGATATGTTGGTTTGGTATGGTAAATATTTTTTTTGCAGATTATTCTTTTGCAGCAATCTTGTTTTTCCCTTATATTTTTCCTGAAAATTTGAATTCCATTCTGAATGTATGATTTTAGCCATTTATTATGTAGTCATTAAAAAAATTTTTTTTTTTTTGCATATTTGTGCTGGACAACATGAGTTTAAACCCATTGGAAAGTACAGTTGGGAAAATTAAGTATCCAACATCAGATAAACAGGAAAGGTTAAATCTCCTTTGTTTTCATGGTACGTTTATTTTCTGCTCTCTTTCTTTCTATATTCCGCTTTGTTTCCTCTCTTTTTACTGACAAACATTCACATTAGTGGTTGTGACCTCTCACTTCCTCTCACTATAAATGTTTAAGGATGTCATTAATGTAAACTGATACCACTGCAGACTGATGACTGAAGACCTCATCCTACAAAAAGACAGATAGATAGAGAGAGACTCACCCTGCAGAGATACAGAGAGAGAGAGAGATACAGAGACAGAGATGGAGTGAGAGAGACTCTTGGCGATCGTTGTTTATACTGCTGATGTCATCACCCCTGTGCTAAGCTCCTGTTTTCTGCTGAAACATTAGATTTGTGTTAAGAGGCACATTCGAAAATTAAAACAGCACCAGTAAGGCTTGAGTTACCCTCCTGTGTTTACCATCAGTCATTACTAAAACATACAGTGCAATACAAATTTCATTAAACTGTGCTCAAAGCATGTTGTCACAATTTTTTTTATCTGAAGTATTGGCAATGTCATAAAGTGCACTATTTAACACTTATTAGGTTTATTTTCTGATAATCCTATTTGACTGTAAATTATTATGCTAATACCACATAAATATCTGAAATCAAGCAAGCCCAATCAGAGTCAAGTATTCCAGAGAGTGTTGAAATAATCAGTTTTATAAATAATTGATTTAAAGCTTCACTTGCTCTATATAATCATGGTTAGACCTTAGTGTTTTATACAGGCATACAAAGTATTACTTAAAGTTTGTGCCTCTCTATCATCATCATTGTTTAAAACATAAAATTGCAATTTTATATTAGGATGAATCTGATGACTTCTTGAGAGCTATTGTCTTACCTGTTCAGCAGAAAAAAATGATCTCTGCCTCAGTCATTAATTTCTTCTGATCTCTGGGTTGTCACCACTTCTTAAAAGCCCTGCCGATATTTACTCTCTACTCAGGCTCTGTCCTTTTCCCTTTCTGACTGCAGGCTTTTAGCAGTTCCAGGTGTTCTTGACAACAAGTAATTTTCAAGATGTCAGCAATGATTTTGTTTAGAAATTTCCAGATTAAAGGCCACCATCTATATGACAAGTTACAGTGCCTTGCAAAAGTATTCATACCCCTTGAATTCTTTCACATTTTATCACCTTACAACCACAAACTGAAATGAATTTAATTGAGATTTTATGTGATAGACCAACACAAAGTAGCACATAATTGTGAAGAGGACTGGAAATGATTTACGGTTTTCAAAATTTTAAGCAAATAAAAATCTGAAAAGTGTGGTGTGCATTTGTATTCAGCCCCCTGTACTCTGATACCCCTAAATAAAATCCAGTGCAATCAATTGCCTTCAGAAGTCTCCAAAATAGTTAATAGAGTCCACCTGTGTGTAATTTAGTCTTAGTATAAATACACCTGTTCTGTGAAGGCCTCAGGGGTTTGTTAGAGAACACTAGTGAACAAACAGCATCATGAAGACCAAGGAATTCACCAGACAGGTCAGGGATAAAGTTGTGGAGAAGTTAGCAGGGCTAGGTTATAAAAAATATCCCAAGATTTGAACATCTCAAGGAGCACTGTTCAATCCATCATCCAAAAATGGAATAAATATGCCACAACTGCAAACCTACCAAGACATGGCTGTCCACCTAAACTGACAGACCGAGCAAGGAGAGCACTGGTCAGAGAAGCAGCCAAGAGGCCCATGTTCACTCTGGAGGAGCTGCAGAAATCCACAGCTCAGGTGGGAGAATCTGTCCACAGGACAACTATAAGTCATGTACTCCACAAATCTGGCCTTTATGGAAGAGTGGCAAAAAGAAAGCCATTGTTGAATAAAAGACATAAGAAGTCCCATTTGCCACAAGCCATGTAGGGGACAAAGCAAACATGTGGAGGAATGTGCTCTGGTCAGATGAGACCAAAGTTAAACTTTTTGGCCTAAATGCAAAGCCTTATGTGTGATGGAAAAGTAACACTGCTCATCACCCTGAACTCACCATCCCCACTGTGAAACATGGTGGTGGCAGCATCATGCTGTGGGGATGCTTTTCTTCAGCAGGGACAGGGAAGCTGGTCAGAGATGATGGGAAGATGAATGGAGTTAAATACAGGGCAATCCTGGAAGATAACCTTTTGGAGGCTGTAAAAGACTTAAAACTGGGAAGGAGATTCACCTTTAAGCAAGACAATGACCCTAAACATACAGCCAGAGCTACAATGGAATGGTTTGGATCAAAGAATATTCATGTGTTAGACTGGCCCAGTCAAAGTCCAGACCAAGATCCCATTGAGCATCTGTGGCAAGACTTGAAAATTGCTGTTCACAGACACTCCCCCATCGAATATTTTGCAAAGAACAATGGTCAAACATTTCTGTCCTGAGATGTGCAAAGCTGGTAGAGGCATACCCCAAAAGACTTGCAGCTGTAATTGCAGTGAAAGATGTCTCTACAAAGTATTGATGCAGGGGGACTGAATACAAGCACACAAAACACTTTTCAGATTTTTATTTGCTTAAAATTTTGAAAACAATATATCATTTTTGTTCCACTTCACAATAATGCGCTACTTTGTGTTGGTCTATTACATAAAATCTCAATAAAAAACATTTAAGTTTGTGGTTGACAAAATGTCACCACAATGTGGATAATGTGACAAAATGTGGAAAAGTTCAAGGGGTGTGAATACTTTTGCAAGGCACTGTAAAACTCTAAGCAATTGATGTAAGAACAAGCTTCAAATGCCCCACCATTAAGGACATGCAATATAGTGGTGACTCAGTATATTAGACACTGTGTCATGGCTTGACATGTTGAGGAACAATAATGCTGAATACGGCACACAGAGGGAAGGCCTGTCCCTGATGCTGTGAATGTCAGAGCAGAAAAAAAGCCTGTCAATCCAGGAGGACCTGAGCACCTGGGGTTGAATTAAATCACAAGCCTCATAGGTCAGGTTAATAGCACTCGTGATCCAGTGAGATAAGCACTGTTTGGTGACCGCACTACCTCGGTTGGCACCACCAAAACAGGCTAAAAGCTAAGAGGTCTTACAATTCTAAATTGAGCAGTGGACATAGATCCTTAATGTCAGGGTCCTGGCTTCTTGTCTTGAGTTTTTCTTGGGGTCTCTTGCCAGGATCCTGACATCCCCTGTGTTTAGTGTCATAGCATGATGTTTGGATCCTAACTTATTCCTAGTCTTGGTTCTTGTTTCTTGGAGTCAGGATCTAGACTCATGCTCTGTGTCTTTGTCATCTGTGGAAGCAAATGGCCTTTGTTTGTTTACATTTTCCATGCGTTCTCCGGTCACGTGTCCCTCGTTTCCTTGTTAATTATCTGATTATCAGTTGGTTCCCCTCACCTGTTTGCCCTCATAACCTGCCTTGGTTTGCCTCTTATTTAATGCCCTTGTGTTTGCTGTCTTGTGCCAGTTTGTTGTTTCAGATGCCTGTGTTTTTTTTTATTCCTGTTACTGCAATTGTGATTACTTCTTGTTCGTGTTTCTGTTATTGTTACTGCTAGTGTTTCTGCACTTGTTTTTTTAGTTTAATGAAGTCTTGTTTTGGTTATGTATTTCTGAGTATTTCAAGTCTGGTTTTGTTTCTTGTTTTTCCCCATCAAGGGGATTTTAATTTAAAATAAAAAATACCATTTTGTCTCAGCTAATCTGCCTTTGGGTTCCTCTCTCAGCGTTCCTGACAGGAAGCTCTGACTGGACACGACAAGTCAAGCACTACTTGACTTGAAGCACTACTGGGTGAATGGCTAGCACCTTAAGAATATAGTCTGGTCAAAATCCAAACAGGCAGGGTCTACAGTAAGAGCCTGTAGAATCCTTACACTCTTGAGTAATGTCAATGCTAATAATAGAGACACCTTGATAGTCAGAAACTTCTTCTAAGGCTGACTTTTGGTGATCAAATAGAGCCTTTGATAAGCCTCATAAGACTACAGTAAGATCCCAAGAGCTAACCCTGCAGAAAGGCACTCCTGAAAGAAACTCAGCACTGAACAGTGAACTGAAGGGCAGTGAAGTGGGTCAACACAGCATTGCTCACACCATGACAAAAGAAGCTGACACTTCAAGGCATACATTTTCCTACTTCCATTTTTTCAATGTCCTCTAGAACTCCGAATCATCTCTACAACCTCAGCTAACCTCAGGGGCCAAACCCACAGTTTTCAAATTTATGGCCGGGGTTGAAAGGTCAACCAGCCCCCGAGCCTGAGATAGAAGACCGGAAGTTTCCAAGGAACTCTGTCCAGAGACATAAGGCCTGAGAACCTCTAGCCAGAACAGCTAGAGGGGGAAAGGCCTACAGATGTAGCCCTGGCCATATATGTACCATGGCATCCAGTCACACCGGAGCCAGGTGAGTGAGGCTGAACCAGTAGGGACAGTGGTTTGACTCCTCAGAGGTGAGCAAATCCTGTTTGCTGCTGCTGCCATAAGGGCTAACAGCTTCTGACTCTGGAGGACTTTTAGATGCTGGCCTAGCCAAATGCTGTTTACATCAGCAAGTTTTGTCCTTGTTGGGTACTTTAAAGTAATAGCTGTGAAATGGCTGTATTCTGTAACCTTCTCTACTGTGTTTAACAGCCATGGGGATGCACTGGGTCAAAGTTTCTATGTTAACAGAAAGTCAGAGAGTGGTATCATCCTCTCTAACTGCCTGGTAACCTTAATCTGGAGGACTGGCAGGAGATGGTTGGGCTTCTGAAGCTGACATAAGATCATCCAATTTGTCAGAGAGCACAAGAAAAAATTGGCACCAAGCTCCCATCAGGATTTAAGAGAGCCAAGCGGGAGTAAAGAGTCCTCAGCAGAAGCAACTCGCACTAAGGGCAGCCAGCTCCCTTGAGACCTGACCTGGCATGCTCTGCTCCTAAACAAAATACACACATATCATATGTGTCACCTGCCATAATGTAGCGTGGGCAGAGCAGCACACCCTCTTTTATTTTGCTTTCTTACCTAACTGTTTCCTAATGTTACTATCTTCTTTTCCTCACTCTTTAGACCTGCCTGGAACATGGACAGACACATGAGCATCCTGAAAACAAGGAGCTGATGATGTATTTTTCAGGCACCTTCTAAAGGTTACATGGTGTGCAACACATAACATATGTCACATGACTTTGACCTGACTATAAATAGGCGTGATTTCATATCCGGACGCACATTTCCTATAGCGTCAAAGCCATGACGCAGTGTTGAGTTCCCTTGAAAGGGAACTGACATTTCCTGTGAATTCAGACCTGACCCCTTAAATTATAAATCATCATTATGAAATTACTGTTGCAAATAAGGTAAGGAGACAGTTTCAAACACTGATCTGTTATGCATGCTATAGATAGATTTTTAATAATTTTGAACCAAAAAACGTTACAGATTTCAGCTTTTAAAACGTTATAATTTAGTCTGTTAAGTTTTGTCCACTACTACCTCATACTTATGTTCATGTGTCTTTAGGTGTGTTCGACTTGAAGCAGTGCTGTTCAAACTGTTTGATGTGTGACAACAAAGTACAGTGAGGGAGATTCGAAAGCACAAAGAGCCAACATTCGAATCTCTTGTGGTACTGTGATGTTATATACCAATCAGCGCTACAGCGCTGCTTCAGGTTGAGCACACTTTGTTTTTTATGTTTCTGTTTTAGTTTAGTTCGTTATTATCTTTGTTAGTAACAAATTATTGTCATCTGTGTCTCATTTAGTTCTCTCATTGTGTTTTCTGTCCATTGTGGTCTTTGGTAATTTCTGGATAGCTTTAATTGCTTTAAAGTGTTTCTTTAAATTAAACACTGTTCGATTACATTTTCTGTGTCGTTTGTGTTGAATTACCCCACACCTCATGACACTATCCCAAATTACAGGGTGGGTGAAATATTTGATTTACATTGAATAATCGATTATATCTTGAAACAATTTGAATCAAATTGAGTTTTAAGAATCATTTTTTAAAATGCTTGCTAATAAAAAGGCAGTTGGAACAAAGGCAGCAGTCAAGACTGCAAGAGCACCCGGACAGTTTATAGAGAACACAGGCCCCATGTGTGTTCCCCATGGGGAAGACTTATAAATGATGAATGATCATGACAACTAAAGTTCCTATTTTTATAGAAGTAGAAAATTGCCATAATGTATAGGTACTGTACAGTTACTGATAAGCTTGCCTATTGCTGCCTATTACATTTTAGACACAAGAAGCGTGTTCTATAAACAATACCTGCTTGTAAAAGCGAATTAATGTATCCTGTATCTGAGGCTAAATCACTAAATTTGGAAAATTTAACAGCACATATTACTGCAAACTCTAAATTATTGGCTACTGATCCCTTCTTTGGATTTGACATGTGTCTCAACTTTGTGCTCACATAAACCGGTTGCATTTTAATGGTGCAAAAGATGCATGCAGGGCTAGAGTAAAATATTGATGCCATTACAGGGTATGTATAATTTAAACTAGTAAATGACTCCTGACCAGTCAACACTCACAGAAGCTGCTATTCAGTTTGCATACTGAATATTTGCACACTTTCTATTTCCTTTTGAGCTCTTCCATCTCTTCATTAAAGTGCAATGTAAAGGGTTGCCAGATATTACAAAAAAGCAAAACAATCCCCTTAGAAAGAATCAATCCTTAATCGAATCACAACCCCAAGAACTGATTTGAGCTGAACCGTGAGACCTCAAAACTACCAATTTTTGTACTTACACTACACATGCATTGCTGGTAATCATTGCTGGTATTTACGACATGTGTGGCAAATTAGGCAGGGCAAATTTCATTAATAATTAACTCTGAACCAATGAGTTTACAATCAATGACCCTAAACTGCAGCTCGCAAGAATATCCAATCATTGATTGTTTGAACACCTGTGTTTGCTCTCCTAAAATCTTGGAGACACAAACACACACACACCTGGTTAACAGTGTCTTCATTGAGAGAGATTAGATAGTAGTAGCTCCTTTCACATGTTGCTTTCTCGTGCCCCGCCTCTTCTCTAGCTGGCGAAAGTTTGTGTCCTTCTCAACCTTGTAGTTAAAGTATGTGGTGTTCAGCACTTCAGGATGTACATTCATCAGCAGGGCTCTAATCACTGGTCTTTAATTCATCCTCTGGCTGTTTTTCTTGTCCTCTGTCTGCGCCCAGTCGCAGATTATTTTAAAATAAATCTGTTGATTATAATTAGTTATGGCAAGTCCTGTGTTCCTCTGCTGTGATTGATGTGACTTGATGCTAATGACCCAGCAGCATCACTGAGGTCCAAACCAGAGATTCACCATGCTTCGGGTGTGGACCTGCCTGTGGTTCTGATGGGTCTCTGAAACCCTGCATAACAGTACAGAAGATGTTTCATGCCATCACAGCTTTTATGATGATTTGTTTAACAGTGTTCTTTATACTTGTTCAGAAGCATTCATGAAAGGTTCTGATTATTTATAGGCTCAGGTTGGTTCAACGTATTATTAACGGATGCTTTTACTGTTTTATTTTTTACTGTTTGTCCGCCTGAGGAACCTGTGCATTCCAGTTAGTTGAGAAATTAAAGGAACGGTTGGATAGAATGATTGCATGCATTGGTTTATGGTGTGTGTGTGTGTATCTATAGGAATTTGAAAATAACAGGGGAGGCCTTCGGGAGAAAAAATGCTGGGTGGGTACATCCATTCTGTTGGATTTTGACAAAGAAAACTAATTAACCCCAGAGGGAAGAGATGAGACATTCCGTTTAACCAGTGCTAACATTCCCAGGAATAGGTCTGTTCATTCTAATGTATTCTTTTATTACTAGAATGTCTGGAATATATTGGACTACTATGGTGTTCGTGGTTCATCCTATTTGGTCCTACAATGAACACAAAGAGAGACAATTTCTGGAGCAGAAACATCACAATAGTTCAATTTCTACTAGCAGTAAAGCACATGCTCTTTGGGATGTTCATTTGATTTCCAACAGTTATTTTGGGGAAATGTGACTTTTCTGGGTGCATGACTTGGTTGTTTAATTCTTTCAAAATTATAAAAAATGTTAAGTCTTGGATTGGAGACGTCAAATGTTATCATATTGTCAAACAGTATTAATTAGAAAAGCTGAAGGCTTGTCAATAAATCTATAAAAATCTCCTTTAAATTAAAAGTTAAATTTATGTGGTCAGTGTATTGAGAAAAATGTTTGTATTATAATAAATACATTTACATTTATGCATTTGGCAGACGCTTTTATCCAAAGCGACTTACATTGCATTATACTACACATCGATCACTATACATTGAGAATGCACAATCCCTGGGATCGAACCCATGACCTTGGCGTTGTTAACGCCATGCTCTAACCACTGAGCTACAGGAAAGCTAGGAAATAAATAAATAAATAAATAAAGATAGATAGATAGATAGATAACTAAAAGTTGAATCAGTTAAATTATGTATTCTCTGTATAACTTGGATTGTTTATTACTAGTGTTTGTTACGGAAAATATCATTTTTACTATTGCTATTACATTTCCATATAAACTGGTATTGTTATTATCTGGCAGACTATAAATTAGACAAAAAATCAGATTTATAATCTAATTAAGAGTTAAACAGATTTATGGACTTAACAGATTAAGACTTGGAGATGTGGTCTTTTGACTTTGGGCGGTAAATAACCATGTGACTACCACCAAGATCAACCACTGACTAACGCCCTAGCAACGCACATAGCAAACATGCTAACAACTGCTTATAATACCTTTGTAACTGTGTATCAATGCCTTGTCAGGCACCTATATCTGGATCACATTTTTGATATTAAGTTTTTTACAGCCTTACCCACAGTTTTATTAAAGGTTGATGATTATTAAAAATAATACGTGTAGAATGAATTCATTTATTCATTGCTGTATTCTATCTTATTGCTGAAATTTTATATAGGCAATAAACCAATAATTTGTAACAACACCCTGTTGTTAAAACACTGTGGTAAAATTGCTGTAATCATAGCCTGCTGTGGCTACTTGCTTTAGTAGTGTGGTCATTATGGATCATGGGTTGCTGACTGTCGACACACAAAGGATGGCTTTTAAAACCTGAGATATTTTGATCTCTCTCTGGAGATGTGAAACCGTTAGCACCCTAATAGAAATCAATGGCAAGCACTCACCATTAATCAGAGTAATATAATATCTGTGAGGCTTCCGTGCTGAAGGTCCACTGTCACACCAATCTTATCTGACAATGAGTGGATTCAGGGCACACACACACGCACATACATGAAGACAAGCATGGACGTGACTTTATTGGGTCACATATACACATGTACTGTAAATATCTAATGTGTTCAACTGTTTTTGTATTTGTGTGTGTTTACATGTTTGTGCATGCAAGTGTGCATGTGTATGTAAACTGTAAAATTTTTTCCTTGTTTATTTACCTTTGTATGTTACCCAGAGTGTGTTTTGTTGGATGTGTTCTGTGTTTGTTGGACATAAATACGCTGGATTTATTTTAGTGTTTGTGTTTATGTAACCTTTTGTTTTTTAATATTTAGTAAAAAATGACACTATATTTTAATTTAAGTGTTATTTTTGGTGGAATTGTATAAACATGCTTCACCCTAATGCTTATTTAAAACTTGATTGAAAATATGAAAAAATAATTTAAAAAATTTCAGTGAGGAAAAGATGCTTCAGTGAGGAAAACAGACTTTCAAAAGCAAAAGATGCTTAAAAGCATCTTCAATCTCAGGAAGACTTAGGAATTTGAGGTTAGAAATGAACTAAATGTGTTTATCTATTCATTTTAGAAACAGAACACTTATGCCAGACATGAGAGTTTGTATGGGTTGCATAACAGTCTAAGTATGTCTAAGTAACAGTCTAAGAAAATCTGTGAAATTCAGTTAAAGGTTGTAGATATCTGTTCTAGGTGTCTGGCAAATACAAAAAGTAATTGAATGCAGTTATTTATAATTAATAGTTAAAAAGTTAAATATGTAAATTTAATAGAGATTGTCAAAATAACCAATAGCAATTGATTTGGAAAAGAAATGTTTTCATTGGAATACGCTTTTCAGGGTGAACTTGACCTAGCTTCACTTGCAAATAATTTTCACTGTGCAATTAAAATGGTTTGCCATGACCCTTGTTTCTTATTCAGAAGGCAGTATTCACTACATAGCACTCTGAACTGCTGTACTCAAAAAATAAATATTGTTTCCTTTTTATATCAACATACAAATGAGCTCAAGCAGTCTAAGTTAAACTGATGCTAAAAGTACACAGAGAGGGTTTAAAACCCAGCGTGGTCTGCTGGAAACTCCTTTTAAACTCTCAGAACACTGATGTCTGCTCCGATGAAAACAGTAGAGAACTGTGGACATATGAGGAAGAGATGTTGTTTTTGATGTCTGTCGTAGGTTGTTCAGAGTGGAGCTCCTTGGACTCCCACTGTGTTTGGTGTCGACGTGAAAGAACTCCTGCTCTCTTTTCCAAAGATCTCTCCAAATCTGCTCTCATTCATCACTGCACAGAGCAGCAGCATGAAGTCTGCGCCCCACTGAGGGCCCAGCAGCACCAGAACCTAGACGCCCGCAAACCACATGTGTTTGTGTGTTACAACGTGGGGTCACAACAAAAATGAGAACTAAACATGAAATAAGACATTCCCAGGTAATCAGAAAAATGTATTCAAAAATGTATTATGTAATCAATTAATTTGATTTGGCATAAGAGAAGATGTTGCGTTTGCATGTGTGTTTCATGTTTCCATGAGATCTTTAATCATAGTTTAATAGTTGCTTTGTACCCATGTGTGTCTTGGCAATGTCTTACCTCTTTAGCTTTTGTCTTGTTTTGCTTCATTGAGTCAAAAAGATCAAAAACGTTATTGGCTGGATCTCAAAACTGAGTGAGCTGAGTCATTGTCTACTGTGTATGCAAGCAGTTGTCTACATTAATAACATCCTTACTTAAAATAATAATTCATCCAAAAAATAAAATTCTGTTGTTTATTTTCTCCTGTTGTTCCAAACTTAACAATGCTGTAGGTCCAAAATCTCATTTGCAAACATTCACATTAGGAGGGTATCAGCAGGAGCCTGACACTACAGTGTTATATCGATACTGTTACCTTTAAGACAGAAATAATTAAGTGCCATTCACATTTTCTGATATTTGCTACCTAACTGGAGACAAGGTTTAGGTTGGGAAGGTACCTGTGATTTCCAAAAATGCTATCTAGATAGGCAGGTATAAGTAGATTTTGAAACACAGCCCATATCTTTCTTTTATTCTTTGTTTTACTTTAATTTCTGCTCTGTTTTAGTTAGCTGATTATCTTTGACTTTTAGAACTTTTTTGTTTATAAATCAACAAGACAAAGTGATGAGATGAAAAAGATGTTAAAAAAGAAGAAATGCTTTCACTAATCCACCCGAAAGATAATTCAGAGACAGGATGTGTATTATAACGACAACCTAGGGACAGCGCGTCTTGAGTTATGAGAAAGCCCTGGTTGCCGCCTTACTCCACACTAGTTTACCTGAGTGACGTTAAATAAGTTGCGGGTACAGAACTAAAACCATGAATGAATCGATGGTAGAAGTTTGCAAACCCAAGAAATTGTTGTAGTTCTTTCACTGTTTTAGGAAGTGGCCATTCAGTGACTGCCCGGACCTTCTTATCATCCATGGCCACCCCCTCTTGACTGATAACATAACCAAGAAATGCTGGTTGTGTGAAATTTACACTTCTCTCCTGTGACATATAAACTATTGTCAATCAGGCATTGAAGGACCAAATGGACATGTTTGATATGATCCTGCAACGACTCGGAATAAAATATCATCGATGTTAGCATGTTGCGGAATATGTCATTCATAAACAACTGGAAAACGGACAGACTATTGGCCAGACCAAAGGGCATTACTAAGTATTTGTAGTGTTCCGGAGGAAGTGGAAAAGGCAGTTTTCCACTCATCTCCTTCTCAAATACGAATCAGGTTATAGGCACTCCTAAGATCTAGTTTGGTGACGTAATTTGCACGACAGAGTTGTTCAAGAGCTACGGGTATCAGGGGAAGTAGGTAATGGAATTTTACTGTAATATCATTGAGATTGTGGTAGTCAATGCGGTAGTCAAAACAGGGCCTCAGTCCACATGGCAGCGGACTCGGGCTGTGAAAGGGGAAAGATACGTCCCTTTGGAGGAGCTGCACCGGGTATGAGGTCAAAAGCACAATCTATGGGTCGGTGTGGGGGTAATTGTGAAGCTTTTTGTTTGCTAAAGACCACTGCCAAAACAGAATACTCGGAGGGCATGTTAGTGGATGTGCATTGTGGTTGTTCACTGGATACTAGAGATTGACTAGGGGCAACTACCCTTTGCAGGCAGTTCCCGTGACATTTTGCTCCCCAGCGAAGGATTTGACCCTCGCTCCAGGGCAGACCCAGAACAATGGTATGAGATGGGAAAGAGATGGCATATAACTGAATTTTCTCTGAGTGAAGCACGCCTATCTGTAGTTGTAATGTCTCTGTTTGGTGCTCCACTCTTACTACTCCGAGGGGACGACCATCAAGTGCCTGCACCTCTAAAGAAGAAATACAGGTTGTTAGAGGGACATGGTTATTCTGAGCAAATTCAGTAGATATGAAATTAGCTGCTGCTCCAGAGTCAACTAGGGCTGACGTGGTTATTTCGATACCAGAGAAAGTTATCAGGAATGCAAATAACATTGCTTATTTCATTAGCAGTAGAGGCTAGACTCACCGGGACTTGACCTGAGCTGGGCCGGACTGGACAGGAGGCTCTCTGATGCCCTGCCTGTCCGCAGTACAGGCAGAGCCCAGAACGGAAGCGGTGTTCCCGTTCCTCAGAGGAGAGACGAGAGTAGTTAATTTGCATGGACTCGGGGGAAGCTGCACACTCAGACCTGGCGGGGATATTGTATTGGCGAGGATGCTGAAAACAGATGACATTATGATGACAACTTAAATTGAAAGCTCAATGTACTCTCTCAGACTTCTCCCTTTATCACGACATGCTAGTTCTGATTGTACTTCATCATTGAGTCCTTTCTGGTAGAGCAGTAACAAGGTGTCCTCTACCCAGGTGGTCTGAGCAGCGAGTGTGTAAGTTCAATGCATACTCGGCAGCTGGAAGATTTCCCTGGGTCAACAATACCAAAAGTTCACCCGGGCTTAGTCCCTCCGATGAGTGCTCAAACACATCTTTAAACTGACGTAGAAAGGAGTCAAAAGTGGAAAACATGGATCCATCTGCTCCCCAGACTGCAGTAGCCCACTCGAGGAGAGAGAGACAAAAAGCGATACGGCTGCTGTCTGTTGGGTAGAGAGCCGGTTGCTGGGAAACAAACAATGAGCACTGTAATAAGAAACCCTTGCACCATGAGGGATTACCGTTATATTTCTCTGGTAAAGCGAGTCGTGGGCTGACCGGAGTGGAGACAGTGGTAACTAGCTGACTGGGTGCAGGAGGGGTTGCTGCCATTGATGGCGGAGGGAAGAAGCGAGCTCCCTGTAGCACCCACACGTAACAGGCATACACAGATCAGCATAACTGTATTACAGCATGCTATAATCTGCTTACACCTTGGAAACATTCACACAGATTTATAGACTCACACTGCCATCAGTGTATAATCAGTGTATTAGACTTTCTAGACTTCTAATCTACACAACTCAACCACACAAATACTACTAAAAGAGAAAATAAGCGAAAGTCATGCAAACACCATTTAGCAATTGTCTTGATCGAGGTGTGTTGTAGATTGCTTTATTAGTTAGCCGGTGTCTGTTTATAGACTAGCATTGTTTGGATACCCTCACTCATGGAAAACCTGTGCAGCCTCTGTACTGTAAGGTCATGTGACCTCATTGTGTTGTGTTAACAGTTCCTGTGGATGTCAGTGGATAACAACTCCTTTATTTCTCCCTTCCTTGTTGTTTTCCTCCATCCGCATGGCAGGCCACCCTCACTGGCCAAACGGCACAAAAGGGTGATTGATTTACAGCAGGTTAAAGGAAGGTCAGAGCCAAAATCAATGAGTAAACAGTGATGCTATTTTTGATGGGAGAGAAAGAAAGTGGAAGAGAAGGAGGGAAAACCGGTAAAAGAGCAGCAGATAAATTATTTAGACAGAAAATTACATTTATGATTTTAATGCTAAGCATTATTTGGAAATAACTATCATTTTAACTAGTAGCAATGTAATGTGACTGCTTCATTACTGTGACACTATATTTCACATACAGTCTTGTAACTATGTTGCACCCTAAGTACCTAAGCTAACTACTCACTAACTACTAGCTAGTTAGCATGAGCCATTACACAATTATGGGTGCAAAAATACATTCATACATAGCCAGTAATCAGTAATAAAAAACAGAACTGAGTGTTCATACGCAAAGATGGAATAATCAGAATTTCTTCTGGGAGCGTTGGGATTGTTTTGAGCCTGATTCATTTTAGTGAGTCAAGTGCTTCAAAACAAACAAACGAAAACAATTCAGACATTCATTTGAATTATTTAATTCAAACTCGCTCTGTGGCATTTATAATTATTATACAATTATATTTAACTGAGTAAATTATATAATTAGATAATTATGTAATTTAAAAGTCATTGTCCCCTTAGTTATAGTGTTAACTTTTGAAAAGGGTTTAAGAATAAACTAAAATACTTTAAGTATTTAAATATTTTTAACACAAATACAAAAGCTTTGTTACTTAGAAAGCAATTTAAATAAAATGATACAAAAAAGAAGAAAGATGAATATATATTTATATATAATTTCACTGCACTAGTCCAGGCCTCAAATGAAGCTATAGATTTTATTAAAAACATTTGTTGTGCTAAGCAAAATTCCATCCATTTCCAATTGCTTCCTGTGCCATCTAACATATTAAATTCTACATTAACAAGCCAGAGGAAATGAAAGAGAACTGGAGAAATGCGATGCTAATATATCATATCATCCCTCAAATGCTATTTCTGAATTATGCTTCATTCTCCTTCAATGCCAGACGGAGCTATTGATTCCTGGAAAACTGACCTCGGACTTAGTCATCTTTTGAAAGGCTCCTATGCAAAGCTACTCTCTACACTGATGTATTAGTATATATTGAATTGTTCATAAAATCAGAAACAGAAACCCACAGTTTCCAAGACTATTTGAAATCCTCAGCCGTCTGCAGTGCTAAACTAGAAATCTCTGCCATACACTGTCGAAACGAACTAAGGTTAAGTTGTTTTGAGTATGTTTCACCCAGAAGTGTTTTTTGAACGGTTATTTTTTGAAGACTTGATTGGATTTGGAATTGTTGATTTTTTGAAGACTTGTTTGGAATTGTACATGGTTGTACTTGATGGAATTTGGTTGTGCTCTGTTTGATGTCTTTGAGGATTTGGCCAATATTCTGGGGTTTTAATTTTGAAATGAGCTGCAACCAATGAATTAGATCACAAGGTCAAATAAGTTATGTTTGCTGTCCAATAATCACAACTTATGCTTTGTTTTAAATGTCATCACACCATTTATCATGAATATAAGATGATCAAATAAATTAAAAAAACAATAATCTGGACCCAGCTCTGACATTGTTTAGGAGGAAAGTGAAAAAAATCAATTTTCTGTCTCCCTGCCTCCTCTAATAGATTACTTTTTTGTAGTTTTGGGGTGTCCCTTTGCACGACCGGTTATTACAGATTTGACACATGGTGCTTTATTTATGAATTCTTTCCCTTAAATATTACTGCTGTTAGCCACTAGCATCTAGCTGAGTGATCAAAACAGAAGTTAGATTGATGGTGTTGTTTTTTCTTTTTGCCCTCATGAAGTTTGCCTCTCAGCGTGACGTGGCTCCAGGATACTTCCTGTGCTTTTTACATGCTACCAGCACTGGCGACTCTTGTTGATAGGCCTGGGGTCTAGAGTAAGTTGATTATATAGCCATTTTGATGAATTTATGTCTATATACAGTTGATTTAAAAAAATAATAAGCAAAGAAAATTGCCTGCTGAAAACAACTTGATCCAGTCTAGATAACCAATCTAGCTGGTCTTTTAGCCAGGTCAAGACAGCATTTAACTTGTCTAGGTAGTGTTCTTGCCTGGAAAACTTGCTGGTTAAAGGCTCTGTCACATCAAATGTGATGCAATAAAGTGAAGCATATTGTTGATGAATTTTCAATGAACTGTTGTTTTACACAGAACACAATGACAATGAATTTCACTCCTGCACATGCAACATACTTCCAGCTGATCAGCCCTCTGATTTCCCTCACGTCTCAATAGAATCAAGATATGTATGTAGGTCAGACTCAATCTTACATCTCCCACAAGAGCACACTGACTCAGCATGTGTGGGGCAAGTGTGCACAACAGCTACAACATCTTGTGAAGCAACAACTGTAAAACACAAGTATCACTATTGCTTATACAGAGGATAAGCGATTAGAAAAAAACTATGAAACTCTAAAACAAACATCAATGACAGTTTAAATTGGCAGCTTTTTTGAGGAAAGGTGTGCAACCTTTCAAAGTGATGGGTAAAAAATTACATACATGGACTTGAACATTACATGGACATTAAACTGAGGCATATACGGGATACAAAAACCACAGAGACTTGCAAGTAGGATTTTGTAAAAAATGTAGGAAGGCCTATCTGCAGATGGACAGAGTCTTCAGGAAACCTACATAATTATTCATGATGTCAATACAACAGAAATTACTGAAAATGCATGAAACTTGAGAGTGACATTTACATCATAGCCTCTGCTCTGCCCCTTCTGTTTCGCATCATGAGATCCAGTATAACCTCTTGACCTTTATCTTCACTTCTCAAAATTTACAACCTCTTTTTATTCCCCTGTCACCCATCTCTGTCAAGGAACATGACCAGAAGGATGTAAATTGACTACTTTTTATCTTTTCCCATAAATGTCACTCATATTCGAAAAGGGCCTCCATACAGTCATGCTGTTTCGTCTCAGATTTACTATCGGTAAATCAGAAAGGAAAACCATCCTAAAGTTTTAGGGTGTTTGCAGAAACCAGTTAGAACAAGGGTGAGCAGCGAGGTACGACTGACTTTAATACTTTATTATCAGAGCTATTTGGTTTGGTGCTGGTCAAGCTGGTGGACCAGCATTTTAGAAAATCTGGTTGACCAAATAAATCTGGCAGGAAAAAGGACACCACCATGCATCCAAACACAACATTTGCTAATGAACAGAAGTGTTGATATTTAGACAGAGTAGGTAAAATTTCACCATTAATTAGCCTTATTTTACGATGCCCGGGAAGGGACATTCTCGGTTCACTTATTTCGTCATGGCCACGATATATTAATTAGTGGGAACGTCATAGTATGTTGAGGCCACGACATATTAACTCCTGGGAACGTGATAATATGCCAAGGCCATGAGATCAGTTTGTTGAGGAAGCGATATCCTTTCTCTTGGCCACGACTTCTTATGTTGAGGAAACAACATTTTTTAATGTAACAGATGACCGACAGCACCTCAATAGTTCTTCCTGAAGGCGACGTTTATCGGTGCTGCACGGTAAGTCAGTACGATAGCCTAGGAACCAAAGTTGTTGCACACAGACTGATTTACAGTGTTGCTTACAGGTAGACAGTTTGGTTGAATGCTCATCTCTGCGTGCTTTTTTATGCTCTGTATAATGCGTTTTTACATTTATGCGTCTTGATGTAAGTACATTTATATGTGCATGTTTATCTGTTATATGTATGTTATTGATGTTCCACGATTGTTTGCGGTTACAATCAGCGAGTTCTGAGCGCCGTAGCGGCTGTAATTTGCTGCAAAAGAAACACGCTAATTAGTATTGACATCAACAGTATTATTATAAGTGAAAGTGATATATTTGTCAGATATGATAACCCATACCTGAAATTGACCTCTGCATTTAAACCATCACTGGTGAGGAGTGAACACGCACATGAGCGCACACATTTAAGGACAGTGATGTAAGCTAAGCTTTGACTAGAGGTTGTTTGGACCATTTGTTTTAAAACATGCTATTTTATATGAGTGCAAATCTAATTCAAGCTCTGAATGGAAACCCTTAGTGTTCACTAAATAACTTAACCTCTATAGGGACTTGAATTTATAGCGTCCAATGACAAATGTTGATAAGCAGCATTCACTAGTGCAAAAGAATACATTTCTTATTTATGTACTGTATATGCTCTACAAGTTTGAAGCATTTATTGGTAATATCAATACAGACTAAATACTTGAACATTTTTTGAACACGTCTTTTCTTCTTTGATGGAGAAAAATATTCTTTAGAGACAACATGTCTGCAGCTGACTGGTACCACAACACAAATTCTAAAGGCACATTAAAATTTCCCAGTGCCCTTTAAATGGAAAAGATCAAATAAAAGCTCTACATTGGAACTGGATGAGTGAATTTATTGAGTTCTCCATTGGTTTACATTTGTGTTTGAGAAGAGAAAGAATTTCTGGATAACAAGTATAGACTTTTTAACCTATCCTAGTGGATGAAAAACTACACCACTGTATACAATGTTAAAATATTTATTATTATTATCAATAACATGTATAAAAAATAACATTTTTAAAAAAGGTTTAAAGTGAAAGGTTAAAGTGAAAGTGACATATTTTGTCAGATACAGTAACTCATACCCAAAATGTAACCTTTGCATTTAACCCATCACTGGTGGGGTGCGAACGAACAAACAGACAGCAATCGGTTTGCTCAGGGGCACTTCAGTTGCTACCCACCAGCGCTGAAATCAAACTAGCAACCTTCTGATTACAAGCTCTGATTACCAACTCACTAACCAGTAGGCCACAAATGCCCCCACTAAAACTAATGTCCCTATTAAAAACATATATGTATATGTACATAGTTTGTTTAAAGTTAAGGGCATTGAGTTAATGCAGTAATGTATATCTTAATAAATGTATAGTTTTTAGAGTTTGATCTCAATTTATGTAACTGGACAGCAGCAGCATTCTACACTTTCACTTTTTGCTGCTGCTGTTAAACGTACAGAAAACTTATGATTGTGCAGCGTGTGGAGAACGTGTCACCAGAAATAAAATATCCTTTTCTGTGCGCAACACTGATCAGGGTCTGTGAAAAATAACATTGACTTAATGAAAATTCCCTAAAATAATCATGCTTTAAACATTGAGAAGTAACAGGCAATGGCAGTAATAACGCGCTGCATTTAATAATAAAGCAGGTGTCTTCACACTATCTGTGTCACTCTACTATATTACGCTGGTTGAGGCAGCCAAATATGGACAGCATTCCAGTAAGAGATTCTTCACAAAGACGCATTTATTAAACAGACTTGATTAAACAATCAAGTCTGCAACCTTAACATTAATAACAACATAATCAATGCAAAGAGACATTATATAGTTGTGTAATGACGTGTTATTAATGTAAATATAAAGTAATATAAAATAATACTGTCGATTCCAATGCTAATTAGCGTGTTTCTGTCGTGGCAAATTACAGCCGCTATGGTGCTCAGAACTCGCAGATGGTAACCGCAAACAATCACGGAACATCAAATACCATATAGTAGATAAACGTACACATAGAAATGTACTTACATCAAGGCATTAAACGCATTATACAGAGCATAAAAAAAGCATGCAGAGATGAGCATTCACCAAACTGTCTACCTGTATGCAACACTGTAAATCAGTCCGTGTGCAACAACTTTGGTTCCTAGGACAATCGTACAATCTGACTGACCATGCAGCACTGATAAACGTTGCCTTTAGGAAGAACTATTGAGGAGCTGACGGTCATCTATCACGTTCCCAGAGTTAATATGTCGTGGCCTCAACATGCTATGACGTTCCCACAAATTAATATGTTGTGGCCATGACAAAATAAGTGAACCGAGAATGTCCCCTCCCGGGCACCGTATTATGTCATTCTAAACCTGTATGTATTTTTAAATATTTTTTTAGCAGAACAATTGCTTCTGTCATATAATAATAGTTAAATGTTTCTAGTGTTACAGTTTGGCATAAAGAACACTATTCTCCTTATGGACACCAAGTCTGTTTAAATCAATAATGTGCAAAACAAACAAAATGTAAGACATTATTTAGTGGCATTATTTATGCAGAGAAATACAGAAGGTTAGTGACCAGAGGGTGGACAGTGGTAGTGGGATCACTGGGAAGGAGAAAAGCAGGGCAGGAGATGCGGCTGAGCGGGTTGAAAGGTAGACTGGGGAAACCATCGTAGAGCGGGAAGATGGTTGGCGCAGAGAAACTGAGTAGAGGGAACAGCAGTAAAGGAGAGCAGGAGACTAAAGACAGGATAAGCTTGGTGCTGGTAAGGCCAACAGGAAACCAGAGCAGAACTGAAGAGAAAATACAGGAAAACAGGACACAAAAAACAAGCCAAGAGTCTAAAAACAAACCACACAGACTGAACTCAACAAACCTTGAGCAGTCAAAAAAGCTGGTGAGGTGAGGGAAAAACATGTGAGAAATAATAAATAAATAAAACAAGCCAAGGAGGTGAAACAAGCAAGGTAACGAGGGCGAGGTAATACATGACAATGACAGCGGAGCACATGTTGAGCTGTCAATATGAAACCATGTGCCCCAACACAATGAATCACAAAGACAATCCACAAAGACAACAAAACCTGGCTGATGAAACCAGAGGCATGACACTGCGTTGAGTTTTGGGGAACACCCTTGGTGTGACCGGTGTCTAAATCTCATATCCAATCATCATGTAATTGGCCTCAGCAGTGTTTGATGCACATCAGTTGCACCTGCAAAGATATTAGGGCACCTGTAGAGCATGTCATTGGCTTTTTTGTCATCAGGAGCTGTTTGTCTGTTGTTCTTGTGTCAAAGCGCCTATGGACCCAGCGGCAAAGAACTTTAGAAAGTGCATGTCTCAGTGTCAGAGGCTTTTGACAACTGAGGACACACACAAATTTTAAGTTGTTTGCCTGGGTGAAGAACATGCACACTTAGTTCTCAGGGGAGCTGAGTGCACACATTGCAAGGGCTTTATGTTGAAGAAGCTCTGCTGTTGTCTGGATGTTTGCTTGGGATCAGGTCCCACCACAGTTAAGGCTCAGTGGAGGTTTGTCTCTTGAAGCTTGTGGGAGGCATTTTCCTCCCCTGCTAAAGGGGGGAGGGGTGATCTTCTGAGTTAGAAGAAGCTCTTGTCTGCGTCTTTTAATCTGTCATATATCATCTTGCTGCAATTAAGTAAAAATACAAAGGATGTGGTTGAGGAGGTGAGAACATGGATGTCCCAGACTGACTGCTCCGCATATGAGTAGTTCAAGTCATGTCTGTGGATGCAAGAAGCAAGTGATCGCTGCAGTGTTGCATAAGCATTTTAACAGGCCCAGAAAAATGGACCAGTGATGACTCTGGCAGCCTCTTTAAAATCTTCTACAGACTCTCATGGTTCAGCAAGGGCTAATCAGCTCATTGTTACAATCAAATGAGATATAAGGTAAGTGCTTCTGTCTCGGATATCGAGGTTCTGTTTGTAGGAGGCCCCCATGTAAGCACTTTATAGAAAAGCTGTGCTGAAGAGTTGTAGCTTGTTTCTGGTGACCTCTCCTTGCCTAGCGGTTTGTTGTGTTGAGCCTCAGTCTCACTGAACCATTTTTCAGATTCCTTTACTCCACTTGAGGAGGAGTTTGTTGCAAGTATGTTTTTCAGTTCACCTTGTTGTATATTTGGTCTTTAAGTTTCGATCTGGGACCATAGTTTTGAGTGGTAAAGCTGGCATTTAATGGTTCCCTGTAATTTCTGAACACAGGAGACCTGGGTTTAAATACCTTCTCTAGCACCCCTTTGGGTGCTTGATGGAGATTTCTGTCCTCTTCGATTTATATGGTCGATTTATATGGTTTCTTTGTATGGTTGCAGCCAGCATTTTTAAGTGGTTCCCACAGATTGGCAGAGTTGCACTATAGAGACCCATGCTATAGATGGTCCTCCCCCACAAGAGCGTCATCTTCCTGAGTTGAGTGGTTGTAGCCAGCTTATTTTTTGGCTTTCCTTGGGCTATAGGCCTTCTGGGTTGAGCACAGAGTTGTTCCCTCACTATAAAGGATCGTCTCATCCATCTGTTAAGGGACAGTAATATGGAGCAGTTGTAGCTAGCTGTCCACCAGCTTCTCTTGGATGTCTGGCCCTAGGACGAGTGTGGAGTAGTACCCTCATATAGAGTGCCCTCTGCTCCCTGCAAAGCTTGTTAGAGAGGGTATTGGTTTTGAGTGATGGCAGCTAGTCCTTACTATCTCCACTTGTAATGCTGGTCATTTGGGGTATGAATAGAGTAGCACCCTCTATACTTCGCCGCTCCTCGTTAGACTTTCAGAAAGGGAATAGAGTACATTATTTCAGGGTAATTTTTGATCTTTGGAAGATTTGGTTTTTGGAATGTAATATCCTTATTGCTATGGCAGGTCCTCTGCGCACCCAAGTGCAGGATGCAGGTAGAGTGGTACTCCACTCAACCTAGAGCTCTGAGTGGTTTGTGTCATTGCCGTGTCAACACTAGCCCGGACACCTTCCTGTGTGTCTACTTTAAGCTTTTTTTTACAGGGCCTTGTGTTTGAGTGGTGGCCAGAGAGAGTTCCTTTTGTCACCAGCAGTGCACAAGCAGGGTGTTGCATTATGCCTATGTTGTTTGTGTTTCAATATGGCCCATGTGGTAGCTGCTCCCCTCAGAATGGCACAGTTGGTATTGTGTTCACATAGCATCCAACCAGACATAGTGTTGAGTTCTTTCGAATGGGAATGCCTCTCGGTTACACACTGAACCTCAGTTCCCTAAGAAAGGGATCAAGTCACTGCGTCTTGTTGCCATGCCTTAGGGGCTCCTGTTTACGTCTCCTTCAGACTAAGAAGTTAATGACATGCTTTACAGATGTCCTACTATACTCACAGGTGCACTTGAGGTGCATAAAACACTGCTGTGGGCCAATTAGATTGGCGTGATTAGACATGAGATTCAGAATGATGAGCTTTTACTTTACTGTTATAATATTTCAGTTTCCATGGTGATGCATTAAGCTGGCCACCTGAATGTGGCGCTGAATACTGACTGTACGAGGACACATTTAATTATTTTACTTATTAAAAACATGAATTTATTTACAGATGTACAAGCCATAATAAAATATTTACAAATTATTTATTTAATTATTCTTTATATGCAAAATGTTTATAGGTTTTATCTTACTTTGGCATAAAACACTTCGGCCTTACACACTAAAGAGAAACAATGAAGTAATTTAGGAAATTGTTTGCCCTTTCATTTAAAACATAAAACATTGCCAGTGAACATATAAGAATTATATGAAACCTAAAATAGTCCTATATAGTCTGTACTGTAATTCGATTTGTAAAACATTTTTGTAATATTGGCATGTTAACTATACAAATATACAAATGAACCAAAACCATATTTTTGCTTCTGAGATTCGGTATTAGTTGTCAAAAAAATTTATTTTGATTTATTGTTTTCTTGCAGTTGCTTTGAAACGTTTTACTAGTTTTACCATGGTTTTACCATGGCTCAGCGTATTGGATGACTTTTTGTCATTTATATGTTGATATTTTTCTTCATTTATCACATCATGCCTAAAAGACTGTATAAGTCTATAAGCTATTTGTGTGAATATAAATGACATCCACTTATCCAGCTTGTCTCTCTCTGTGGCACGAAAGCCATTTTAAATCTGGCAGTATGTTACGTCACTGTAAATTCTAAAATCCCACATATGAGGCCGTACTCTTCGGGGCACAGAAATTACGATCCTGCATGTCAGACCGTACTGCTCAAATGATTAATTCTAGATGCAAATGTGGGCTAGAATTAAATGTTTCAGGGGAGGGCAAGATTATCACTAAATGGTAACACCTCTTGGGCACTATTAAATTCTTTTCTTTCTGGTGGTTCTACAATCTTGACCTCAGGCATAACCAGAGCCATGATGAGGCTGAACCAGATCTGCAGATAGAGGGTTAGGCACTGAGTCAAGCCTGCATGGGGGGAGGTGAATCTAGCTTGGTATCAAGGTTATGTCACCAGGTTAGGCTGAAGGGACATGACTCTGTCAGTTTCAACTGTTGTCAGTGACTCCTAATGAGGTTTGATTGAAGCCAGATGTGTTATTGGACTGGTTAGAATTAGCAAGATTAACACTTTAGGGGTC
>JAZGTJ010004328.1:0-31339 GCA_036877575.1 Botia almorhae | reverse complement strand
GTAATCTTTATATAGTCTTATAATCTTCCAGTTTTCATTGAAAAATATTTTCCATGTACAAACCATGATACGTGAAGACGGTCATAATTCAGTACACTGATCTGAAAGCGCTTTCTTAGCAACAGTGCGCATAGTATTATAATAATATAATAATAAGTCCAATTTATCTGAATTAAGTCGGGTTGTTGTAGTTTGCCATTTGATCTTACGAAAAAGAAAAATATATACTTGTATAAAAATATAGTCGACGACATATAACCGATGACAGTTTATGTTCATGAGATCCAACACAAGCCTTTACCCCGAATCCCACCTGAACCCCACCCCACCCATCACATCAGCCCATCTGTCACACTCCAGTGTCCCTGCTCTGCTCACGCCTAGCTAGCTGTTTTTAACCCGTTGTATCAAACTAACCAGCTGACAGTTAGCGCAACTATTTATTATAGGTGCACTGGCTCTCTGGCTACACTTAAACACTGATAATCTACTGTAGGACTGGAAAATATCACGCATGCATCTCTCCTCTCCATGAATGCATGCTAGTTTAGCTAGCTCCATCCATGTGCATCCCATTCAGCTATGAATTCAGATGCCATTGCATTCATCTGATGTCTTTCTCGACCCTTATTTCAAATTATAGTTTCAAACAGTGGTTACCCGAGTCAACCTCGTCCGCCGTCCCCGCGTCCTCAGATGCTGCTGCTCCGGGTAACGGGCTCCCATCCCCGGCCTCAGGCAGGCTGGCCGCCCCTTCATCCGCCGCTTCCATTCAAACTCCCGGGATGAATCCTAAATAACAGCCCTGACAACCGATGCCCGCGGAAATATAAATACACACACCGTCCTTCCCAGTAAATATGAATATGACAAGCTGTTGAAAATAAGATAAACAGCGGATTGGGGACCGTCCCTGCGCGTCGTGTGGTCCTCTCTCATCTGAGCTGTCACGCATAGAACAGCGACGTCCGATTCGCCAGGAATGATTCGCTCACATGAGTCGATTCAACGGAATGACTCACTTGAACCGATTCGCAGCAATGTGTTCGTAAATACACTACAACGCGAAAACTTTGTATATTAAAAGATAATATTAAAAAGATTATATTGTCATAGTTGCTATAATTCGCGTGACAGTAAAATGTAGTACAGCGCATTTTTAGCAAAAACTATCATTACTAAGGTACATTTATATAAACATAAAAACAGCAGACGTTTATTTATTTCGCTAAACAAATACATTTATTTACATGTATTTCGCAAAAAGACTCATACCATTAGTATTTAACAATATATCACAGCTCAAGATACCATCTGTCCGAACGAACCGATTGGAGAACTCGGAAATCCAGGATTCAGTGTTTGGATGAGGCTGCTTGCTGCTCTCTGTTGGCGACCCTTTTGTAATGCACGCAGGCTGATCTTTGTTTTTAGATATTTTTAAAGATGCAGATATTTATATATAACATATACTTAACACAATTGTTATAAATATTAAACAAGCACATTGATAATACAGGATTCATTTTTTACGTTTGTTTAGGAGATTCTGCAACAGTTGTAGCACTAAATAAATGAAATGTTTAACATAACAAATGTTTAACATCAAAAATATTTAAATAAAATGTTTATGTTAAAGAGGCAGCTGAAGGGGCGGGGTCTCTCTCCACCAATCATCGGACATCAGTAATGCCACCAAGATGGATTGCACGCCAAATACATCAGGCCTGTTTATTCCTTGTGGCAGGTTTTAAAACAGACCGTCATTAGTCCATGAGATGACATCATTCTGACACCCAGCGGTCAATGGGGGAGATTGGGGGAAGGGGTAATATGATAACTGTATAATAATGCAATTTACAGATGCTTGGAAAGGTCTGCTTCAATCACCTGGAGGAGAAACGAGTGTGATGTATTATGTATCTTAAGAACACTGTAGATATCGTTGCTAATGTAAATCAGATTATCTAGTTTACGATCCAAAACGGACTGAAAGCAGAAACTCACACATGGATTCTGCAGCGGGGAATATCTCTTCACAACCTGACCCTGACGATCAACGAGAAACTGAAAACAAGACAAGAATAATTATAAAGCACGTAAACTATTTTAACGCAAATATTAAACTCCCGGTGTACCGAGAGGAAGCTCAGCTGATGTAATTGAAAAAACAGTGTACCAAAAAAATGATCATACAGCATTAGAAAACTTTGTATTAAAGACATAAGCCATCTAGGTGACATGTATGATACTTAAATGGTGATATTTTTGTCGTTTGAATCTTGGCAGCCCCGGTCCCCATTTACCGGCATTGAAACAAATCGCCATTCGAAGTGATAACAGAAATTTTGTTTTGAAAAATGTTTTTTTTTTAATATAACAATAAAATGCCATTTGTAAGAAAGGGGTTGATGAAAAACGTTCATACCTTAGTGAAATTCCATTTGATGCCACTAAAAGAAAATTAAATCTATCGGTATAGTGGTCCATGCAAGTTAACATTCACATAATTCACAAATTAAACATCATGTTCTTGGGTCTTTAGTCAAGGAAGTACATAAGCAAAAGTTAAACCAGTTAAACCAGCAGGCATAAACTCACTTTCCCAAAATCCCTCTGCCATTGGGTTGCACCTTAAGCCACCTCCACAGAAGATGCGCGCTTTCTCCGTTCACGTCAATCTTACTGAACACGTCAAACTGCGCGTGGTACGATTTGGCGAATTCCTTAATTTGGGCGTTGGTTCCTGGTTCCTAATAAATCAGATGGAAATGTATGTTATGTAGCGAAATACGTTGGTATTACAAGCTCGGCAGCGTTTAGATGTTTTTAATGTCGCGGGAGTGATCATAACATTTTAGTGTTTACAGTAAGAGCAACACACCTGACGGCCAAACTGGTTGGATGGAAAAGCCAGGATGCGCAAACCACTCTCAGAATACTTGGCGTGCATTTCTGCGAACTGAGAGTAGTTTACTGGGGCTTTGCTTCATTTTGAGGCAACGTTGGTGATTATTACAACACTCCCTCTATTTAAAAAAAAGAGTTCTTTAACCATAACGAATTCATTGATGTTCAGCAAACGTTAGGGAAAAACATTTAGTGACAAACTGTTGGTATATTAATATGACCATAACACTCAGTATTTAACTCATAGAAAACTTAAAACAATACAGGAAACTTAAAATACAAACCCGTGAATGTTACTGATTTGCATGCCTCACCTGTATTTTTCCAGGGAAACTTCATTTCCATCTATATCCAAGGCACTGAATTCATACATGGATTTGGCCGTCTGCCATTCCGCTAACTGTTCAGACTGGAAACAAATACTGATATACTACACGCGTTCAGTGAAAAACACTCCCGTTTGTTACAGCTTTAAGCAAATACATAATACCTAACCAACAGGAAACGTTCTCAGGAAAAGTTAAAATTTCCCTCAGAGTTATCAAAAAGGTTCCTACAGTAACGTTTGTAGAATGTTAGGTAGTGATGAGTAGGTGGTTAGTGAAACGCTTTAAAAACAATAAAAAATGTTTGAATAACGTCCCAATAAACAAGCAATAAAGTTAATACAAGGTCTAAAAACTGGACATTTTACAACGTGTTTGTTACTAATGGAAACGTTAAGGAAACGTAATCACAATCTAAAATGGTCATATAATATAATTCAGTTTACAAAATCATTGCGTTAGAAAAATTATAGAAGCATTTAATTTCGCAACACCCTTTTCCGATATAAATCAATGGCAATCAATCAATGACGCTTTTACAACATTTTTGCAACATTTAAATACATCGTTTTATTTATTTTTACAATATTTTATTTTGAACACTCGTAATAATTGTGCGTCGTGTATGTGGCCTACATTCTGACGTCACGTATATGCGCCAACGGTGAGCAAACGTGGGCAAAAAGATACGTTTGCAGAGCTGCTGTTTTGATCATAATATTTTTATAAATCTACGTTCTTAATATTAGATCGCCATGGACGACGAAGAAGAGACCTACAGATTGTGGAAAATCAGAAAAACTATAATGCAGGTAAGTAAACAGCCGGGTTGTTTATATTGTGCCGTCCAAGATGACCAGATAACTTTGTGATTATCATATCTGATCACCAGAATTGTAAATAATAGGCTTAAGATCTGTTATGTGTACTTATTCGAACAAATGAATATAAAATGAATAACAATAATAAACTATCCGTTCTACGCAGCTTTGTCACGATCGTGGTTACTTAGTGACACAAGATGAACTGGATCAAACCCTCGATGAGTTCAGAAGTCAGTTCGGAGACAAACCCAGCGAGGGTCGACCCCGCCGAACCGACCTCACGGTTCTGGTCGCCCACAACGATGATCCAACCGACCAGATGTTTGTTTTCTTCCCTGGTACGTTATTTTGACTTGCGTACAGCCTTGCTCAACCTCTCCAGTACAAACTACTGAGGAATACTCGGTGTGATCGTAACATCGCCACTGTGTGATTGCTTTCAGAGGAACCCAAGGTCGGCATCAAAACCATAAAGATGTACTGCCAACGGATGCAAGAGGAGAACATCACACGGGCTATTATTGTAGTACAGATGGGTATGACCCCCTCAGCCAAGCAGGTGAAGCAAAAACTCAATTTTTTTGCTGTGTTAGATGCTTACGGACTCAATATAGAGCAACGCGTTTCATATGTTTATCTCTTTTAAATGTCAGTCGCTGATAGACATGGCACCGAAGTACATACTCGAGCAGTTTCTTCAACAAGAGCTTCTAATCAACATTACTGAACATGAGGTGAGAAACATTTTGATTTTTGGCTCCTCGTGTTTCAGTGGTTCCTGTGCACTAATATTGTGATGACTTTTAGCTCGTTCCTGAACACATAGTGATGACTAAGGAGGAAGTGACCGAGCTGTTAGCTCGTTAGTATCCTTTTTCAAAGAACAACTTTAGAGTTCTTGTTTTGGGTAAATGGCACAGTCACAGCCTTATGATCAGTTGTTATGACGACTCATTTGTCAGTAGGATTGCAGTTATTGCTTTAGAACAGTTACCGTAACCTTAACTAGTTCTTTTCCAGTAAACTGAAGGAAAGCCAGCTTCCCAGAATTCAGGCTGGGGATCCTGTGGCCCGATACTTTGGACTGAAAAGAGGACAGGTGGGACCAAACCTCTCGTCACACGAAGCAAATTTAACACAGTTCACCCCAAAATTTACACTGTCGTTTTAAACCTGTTTGACTTTCTTCTGTGGAACACAAAAGTAGATTTTTCACAGATCAATGTTTCAGACTGACGTCACTATTTACCTTTTTGTGTTGCACGAAAGTTTTTTAACATGGTGTAAAGTTAATACCAATTTTCATTTTTGGGTGAACTTTTATTTTTATTCGTTTAACTTTAATTCTTGTTTTTCAGGTGGTTAAGATTATCCGACCGAGTGAGACTGCCGGACGGTACATCACATACAGATTGGTTCAGTAATGAACTTATTGCTGAGGTTCATTATAAACATTTCTTGTATTTCAGTCCTCGTTACATAGAAATCAATTTGTATTGCTGATATAGTTTAATTCCGTTTAATTCTATTTAACAGTATCACCAAAACATTGATCATTCCAATTCAATACCCAACATTGTAAACTAGTGATGTACAACAACTGTGTGAATTTTAACAGATCATCACTGTTATTCTAACAATTTTATTTCTGTATTCAATAAATGTGATTTTGCTATTCTGTCATTTTGTCAACTTTTGTCACAAATTAGATGGAAAAAAAACTCACCTTGCGCTTCCAGAAAGCCATCGTCTAAATGCAAAGGTCGCATCTGTTTGAAAAGGAAGCAGCGTGTGGTTGTTTACTTCTGCAAATATTGTTTACCGAAACAAAGCAGCATTCCTTTGTTTCGGTAAACAATCAAAAAAACTCATTTGCATTTGTACATGCAAAGTCCACCCTCAAACGTTACAGGCCAGGTAGTGTGCAGAGGTTACAGACCATTATGCATTATTATTTAAAAACTTTATTATTAAAACACACAAAATGACATATTTCAGTTAAATGCATGTTATCAGATGGTATAGCATGGGTAAATCATAACTCGCTTGAAAATAAAGACGTACCATTGTTAATAAAGCTAAAAACTGGTATATAAAAAGAAAAAAACAGCAGGATTTTACGCTAAAATATAAATATCAAAAGGTATCTTTCATAGTAGGTCAATATTTGGATTACATTCAAATCCTGGTTCTTGGTCCTGAATATTGTAATGCCACACCGGTCCTGGTTGTGTCTGCAGATAAACTCAGAGTGTCTCTGGAATATTGTTATTCTGATTGATGTTTAAGGCAGCCAATGAGCTTGTTGGTATATCAGGTTCATCTAACTCTGGAGGGTCACTCTCAGGCAGGGCAGGAGGACCGTCTGATCCAGAGGAACACTGCAGGTTCACCAAGAGAACGGATGGGCTCGTGGGCTCTATGGTGGCAGAGTCATGTGATGGGTCTGTAGGACTGGGGGATTGTATTTCAGCCCTTCCTGCTTCCTCATCGGGCTCGGAGTCAGAGTCCAGACTGTGTTCCAGAGATGCTGGAGTTCCTGGGGATCCAGTACAGATTTCTGCCGAGACATATACACACACACACACACATATATATATGCATGAGTAATGGAAAAAAAAAATTGAACTAAAAAGGAAAAAGTTTATAAATAAAAATGTATACAAAATTAATCTATTGGTTTGCATTTATTCATAAAACGGTTATCGGGTTAGAAGTCAGGAGACTGCTTTAAAGACTGATTTGTTATGTATGTTGCTCAATAACTATTTTTAACCAAAAAAAAGTGTTGCGAATTGCAGCTTTAATAAAAGAATCGAAAGAACGAAATTAAATAAAAAAAATATAATGATGAAAATGTGGAATACCGTGGCCCTCCATCTTGTCTGATTCTGCGCCGTGTTCATCCACAGCCCCTCGATCTCCAGAATCATTTAAACAGTGCTCTTCTCCCTCAGTGCCGCTTTCCTACACAAACAAAGTCAGTAAATTTACACAACCCCTTCAGGAGGTCTGCTTTAACGCTTCGTAAATATTAGCATTCAGTCTGGCGAACAGGAGATGACTCATCCCTCCCACTCATTCCACAACATGAAGGATTGCACCCAGTAAACGAAGCCGTATTTACAAACACAAACCTGTTGTAGAGATTCCGAACGGGTTGTGCTGGTGCTTACGGACCGTCCGGAATCGGAATGGAAAACGGAGGGATAAAACACAATGAGGGTTTCCACTATTCGGGCCTGGTACGGGTAATCAACCAGAGACGATAGAGACACGGTGGCCCCTGAGGGCCGCGGACGCATCAGCGAGGGCCCAAACACGATACCAAGATTGCTTGGGCTCATTTTATTGTCGTCTTCCAGCTCGGCGATCCTGAGTGTGAAAGGACACGATTCACCCAAGTTTTACGCCATCAAAATGTGAGGTAAAAAAAAACAACAAACATTTGATGTCTCGAACCTTCTTAAGTGACGCGCTATGTAACGCAGAGTGGTGGTGTTGGGTTTCGGCACTTCTTTGAGGAGATTTTTAAGCCTGTCCACAAGGGCCAGAAGCTCAGGGTCCGTCTCGGTACCAAGATCCATCAGGTCGGGCCCCTTACCAGCTTCCGCACCTTCTGGGCCCACGACGGCCAAGCTTTCCTTTGCCAGACCCATCAGGCTGTTGTAGAGGCGGAAGGGCATGATGGGCTCTGGAAGCTAATGAAGAAACCTATGGGTCAGTTTTTGCACCGTTTTAAAGGTGATGCAGTCAAGGTTGTGCGGCTCACCTGTCGCAGGTAAAGCTTCAGCACGTTGCTGATGTCATGCGGCGAGGACTGCGACAGCTCCACCAGTTCTTTGCCATTCTCGAACGCCTGGCACAGTTTCTCCACGCGCGTTTTCACTCCGTTCACCCGATAAATACCCTAAGAGAAGAGAGGAAACTCTCAGGATGAGCCTGCATTTCTATTTGTTGAGACACCATAACATGACTTTCTGGGTCTGCCCCTTCTCACCTTCATTCTTAACGCTCGTCTTTCGATCTCGCCGATACACTTCTTGATAATGAAGGGGATGCCGTCGGGGCTGTTGGCCGACACTTGGGAGAAATCCTGCCCGAACAGCTGCAGACGACCCTGGAGCTTCTTGTGGCCGCACTGAATGGCCAGAGTTTCCAAGCAGCGCTTGTGACAGGCCAAGAAACACTGCAAAGTGAAAATGCAATTTAATCGAGTGAACTACAGTGTATTTTGAAGATATAGTAAAACTTTGCATATGATAAATGTATCATTTGATAACGGTAAAAGGTCACACCCTAGGGGCGGGGCCAAAGTGACCTCACCTCCTCGCACTCTGCGCCCTGGAAATAAACGTAGCTGTCGCATTCCCTGCATTTAGATGGGGAGCGCAATTTACGCAGCTTGTGCGTCCGAGCGGCTTTCGACAACCCCACGTTTCGAAACGGGCCTGTGGGCACCGCTATCTCAGGTTCAATGCCGTTTATATCTGCATGAAGTGACAGTAAGAAACACAACAGAACAACAAACGTTAATCCTGTGCTAAGACAAGGCCTGAATTTTCAGGAATTATTTTAGCAATATCTGTTCACTATTGTCTCACTCGAAGTTTCAAAGGAAGCGATGTTTGAGTCTCTCTCATCCGGGTCTTCGTTCGATGACATAGTCCCTGTAGACGATGTCCGAACTATTTTGCTTATGTCACCTACACATTAATAAAACAATAAAATTTATATATATTAAAAAATCAACACTAGATTTTTGCATATTCTAAAGAAATGGTGCAAAATTGGTTTCTGTAATGCTTAGGAGTTATGGGTGGTTGCTAGGGTGTTGCCATGCCAAAATCCACCATACACCAGGAAGCTGTACCTGTGCTGATAGTAGGAGATCCAAGTCCACTTCCTCCACCCAAACTGTCTGTATCGCTTACTGTGGAGCCCCAAGATTTGTGGGTCATGTGACCACGAGCTGATACAACAGCAGAACAGCGTTTTATTTTTTTTAATTTACACACTTTGTCTCCAGTTAAACTCTTAATCACTATTCAACAAGAAAATATATTGGTCTCATTTTATTTGTTTTTACAAACTGAGGTGCGGGCCAGTGGCCAGACACTGTTGATAACAGTACAAACTTATACACTACATATAAAAATGATATAATAAATATAAAATGTATAAAATATAAAATATAAAAATAAGATAAAGAGTTGCACATACCCCTCTTGTGTTCATCTTTCTGACAGGAACTTGAATCTCCCGCCTCTCCTCCAGTGGGCGGAGCATCAGCGTTGGCACTGTCGGTACGGGGTCTGGCTGAGGGCCTGAATTCAACACAATGTTTAACACACAATCTAGTCCGGTTCCATACAGTATAGAGCTTAAAATACGAGTGTGACAGTAAGTGAAGGTGTCGTACTGGATGGTGGAGGCCGAATACGGCTCAAACTCGTAATGGGTCTCGGGCTCCTCGCTCATCTGGAGATCTCGGACGTACGTGCCATACTGCTGACCGGGATCGTACAGCTTGCTGCTCTCACACAGGGTCTGATAGTGAACGGGCAGTGCTACCGTCTGCATGTGCATGATCTGGTAGTAAGAGATGGTGGCCTGGGAAGGGTATTGAGATTATAGATTATTAGATTATTAGAGTTTATTTCTTTATTGATTATAATTGACGGAGTCAGATTATATTTATCTGACTGAGATCTTTTTTGGGGGGGAGTGAGAAGGTGGAGGGTGATTTTGAGCATTTATTTGATTCAATTTATTCAACATGGGATAGTTGATTTTTTTTCCCCATCATTTACTCACCATGACACTCCAAACCTGTATGACTTTTCATTCCTTTGTGGAACACAAAAGATGACATTTGGAAGTACATTGGTAACCAAGCAACAGTGGCACCTATAGACTTCCATTGTATGGACACAAAACCACCAAGACATTTCTCAAAATATCTTTTGTGTTCCTTAGAAGCTAAACAGTCATACAGGTTTGGAATATCATGAGGGTGGGTAAATGTGGAAGGTTTTTGTTTTCGGTTGAACTATCCCTTTACTCATCTCATCCCCTTAAACTCAACTGGTAAAGTGTTGTGCTAGCAACACCTAGGTCATGGGTTCGATTCTCACGGAACACTCACTGATATAATGTATACTTAAAACAACAGTGGACGGCTTACCGTACATTTTAATGTCATCGGTGTGGAGGTACTTACTGAACGGATGGTCTGATCACTCTGCTTGATGACCTCCTGGATCTGCCGCAGAACCGTGACCTTCATGTGTTCCAGCTCCTGGTGCTGCGTGCTCGCGTCCGCGACGCAGGTTCTGTACGTAGCCTCTGCCTCCTCAGCCTGATTCACACATGGTGAAGGAGGGGACGTTGTTTTTGATTATGATTACAAAAGACTTGTACAGATAAATCATTTATAATAAACATGAATGTTCCATAAATAATAAGAATCTATGAGTGGGGGGACTAAACGCTCGTGGAGAGATGCATTATGGGAATTGAAGGACCTTGTTCCGGGCCTCCTCCTCCAGTCGTTTCTTCTTGTCCACCGTTTTGGTGGTTGAACTTCCACCTTCTTCTTCAGCCCTGTTAGCTGCCATCCTTGCCTTGTCATACTCCTCGCAACGGGCCATGTACACCTGCTTAGCCCTGCGTAGGTTAGCGTCACACTCCATCTGTTTCAATGTACAAATACGTTTTATTAACTTCTTACTGTACATACAGTTGTTACAAGTTTAGATGTTGATGACTAAGGCCTAGCTTAGCAAACGTCAAGTATTCTCAACTGGTATTTTCAGTTAGCCGATTTTAATTAAATGCCTGCAAGAAGTTTTCCCTGGGATTTGAACCCAAGACTGTTGCATTGAAAGCGTCGCGCTCTGGTTGCGTTTGTTCCTACAGCTCAACCAATGAAGGTTGAAGTTTGACGAAACCTACATCAGACGTTTTGGCTAATAAGATCGGAATCCTCTTAACCCCAAGGTCATGGGTTCGATCCCAGGGAACATAATATGGTTAAACACATACGCTGAATGCGCAACATTTTCTGAGATAATAACCACTGAGCTTTCCTGTAGCTCTGGTTAGAGCATGGCGTTAACCATGCTAAGGTCATGGGTTCGATCCCAGGGATTGCACATACATATGTATAGTATAATGCAATGTAAGTCGCTTTGGATAAAAGCGTCTGCCAAATGCATTAATAATGTAATTGTAATAATAATAATGTGTAACAAAGTCACCAGTTTTCTTCTGGCTTTCAGCCACTGTTCCTTGATCTCCTTGCGTTTCTTCTCATGCTCTTGTTTGCGGAGCAGCAGGGGCTAGGGACGCACACAAAGCATTTGTACCGATGAATGTACTGTAGCCATTTAGGTACAAATAAAGCAAATTATGATGATTAAGATGATGACGTACCATGATGAAGGTCTGGTTCTGGAGGGTGGCAGCTGCCTGGTGCATCCCAGCACTCTGCTCCAGGTCCTGCTCCAGAGCCAGAGAGTAGATGGAAAAGAAGGGCATGTGTGGCTGATGGAGAGAGAGAGAGAGAGAGAGAGAGAGAGAGAGAGAGAGAGAGATTAGGTAGAAACAGACATATGGAGCACTGAAGTCTCATAAAGGTTGATGAGGGCCAAACTCACCTGTGTGATGGTTTGTTTACATGACTGATAGATTCTTTGCAGACCCTTGGACAACTCCAGCTCTGTAACAAAACATATTGCAAGTTAAAAGGAAACTCAGAATGTCATTCCAAACCTGTGTAACTTTTTTCTTCTGTGGAACAAGAAGGTTCAATGGGTGCCACTGTTGTTTGGTTACCAACATACTTGGAAAACATCTTTTGTGTTTTTTCAGAAAAAGAAAAGTCATACAGGTTTGGAATGACATGGAGCGAGTAAACGATGGAAGAATCTTCATTAAGGACAGATATTAGATCAATTTTATATTGTTAGTTAAAATAAACACTATAACCATTTCTCACTATATATATGGCATAATTTAAATCACGCCGGTCCTACCCAGCGTAAGCTTTTTCTCCACGTAGCCAATCAGATCCTTCATGTATTTGGAGATGGTTTTGGCGTACATGAGTGCAGAGTCGACGCCCCCTTCGCTGCGCTGAAGTATGATGTCAACTTCCTCTGAACTCATAACTGTAAACATTCGCCCCTTTAAATTCCCTTAAAAATGTGTGTGTATATACACACATATATACACACATGTATATGATCATATAGGAGACCATATCTATATTATTTTGATTAAAGCAGGTCATCCTTTACCCAGCTCAGATGAGTCACTCCGTGTGTGTGAAGACTCCTGACCAGAAAGATTCTCCATAGACTAAATAATCAGAAAAAAACATGACCTTTATACAAAACAACACACACATTCACAGAAACGCATCATATGTCCCCATAAATACTGCTTTATTTCACACCTCTCTGAAACAATCTCTTGTTAAAGTGTAAAAACGTCCCCTGAAAACTTTTATGGTGAGCATAAATCTTCTGACAGGTGTCCAGAAGTTTAAGAATCCACTACAGCAAGACAACAAATATATTAACAGTAAGGGACACAAAGACCTGGACAAGTGAGAACTTAAAATACAGGTGAGCATGTTATATTGTTGCTGTACACGCCAATTAAAACTGCAATGTCGTCTCTCTATGCTGATCTGATTGTTGCTAGGCTGTACGTATTCAATGGAGGCGTTCTTAAAGAACAGAACTTCCTGTAAGTTTCGCTGCCGTTAAACAGCGGATGTTGGCAGCAGAAAAAGAGACGCACACGGGCGCACTCGCTTACCCTGCTTTTCTCAGTGGGCAGCACAGACAACAGTGTGCTGCTGTCCACCTCACCCATCAGCAGTTCAGAGACACTGAGGAGACAAAGACAAGACGAGATCAAAATAATAAAAAAAACGGAGACAGAATTTTTTTTACCTAAGCCCTAAAATTGTGTATTCTAAAACAAAGACTCATTGATGGAAGACAAAGAAACCATGTTTACACAAGGAATATGAATGATATAGTATGTGGGGTCAGTGTACTAGTCACTCGGATGAACGGAGCAGACTTATGACAACAAGAGCAAAACATCAAGTGTTTGGTTCATACACTTCCTCTTTATGTCACTTTGTACCGTGATCAGCAGTGATGCTGCCTCTGTGCGTAGTTCAATGTTTCGTGACAGGAAATTCGTAAAATCAAGTTATTCTTAAGAACGTTTAAACTGACGAAGGTGTATTACGATGAATATGGCACTTTTAACAAACATTTAGTATTACTACGGGGGAAAACAGATAGCGATCAGCCTGATGTGGATAAACAGATCTGTAAGAGGAACCGTTTCAGTGTAACAGAACCCACAACTTCCTGTTATTCCTCTACAGCTACAAATAACACAACTGATCTAACAGCATTTTTATTGAGCGAAATCTGTATCGTGTGCTTACAAATGAAATACAGGGAATGTGGTTCCAGAAGGCCTAGCAATAGCAATCTAGCTTTTAAAAGATCCCACCCTCTGTTAAAAGTGCTCTCCAAAGCCACGCCTCCTCCATGAGTGCGCGCAGGTATGCAAATACATTGTCCTACTTGCCTGTTAAACTTTCTATTTATACTGAATGCAATGATTGGACGAACATTTTACGGTCCTACGCCTTCTGCAGAAGGTATATAAACGTATAAATATTGATATACCACTATTTGGTGATGGCTATCAGGCTATCATACTTTTAACCAGCAAAACAAAAAACAGCTTCTGGAAAAGATCGCTCACCCTGCCCTAAATTACGTTCTACCACGGAAACGTGGCGTTTTCCCTTGAAGTTCGTCAAGAAAATAACCTAAAATCAAGAGGAAGTGAATGATGTAATTCTGCCTATCGACTGAAACATTACATTGACTAATCTGGGCGTTTATCGCAGCGAGAATCAAACCACCAAAACAATCCGGTTAGCAGTTAGCGCTGAACTACAATGTGAAAAGGGTGGAAAACAGATGCAACGTACTTGCTGCTAAACGCTACGGCAATGGTTTCGATGGCCTTTTCGAAGTCTTTCTTCTGTGCCTCACTGCACACTTCATAGTGGAACCCTGCGGTAAACACATCAACATAACACACATTGACCATTTAAACTGACCTGACAACATAAGAACAGCAGTGTGTTAGTAGCACATTTTCATCTGGTTCAGATTGTCATTTATACAATTCAGCAGGTGAGTGGGGTGGCCGTTCTAACCTTTGACCTGAGAAATGAGTTTGCCGGCAGCCGTAAGAGTCTCCACAGTGTTTAGAAGCGGGTACATGCTGATAACTTGACGCAGGATGCGCAAAACCTCCCCCAGACACTCGTGGGCCAACGGTCGCCGGTTTTCCTGTTTGTCTGATAACAACCATGCAAATTCATTAGCACAAAAGCTCCAGTTTGTTCCTCCAACTACTGCCATGAGGTTTTAGGCACATCTGTGGCACATTTTGTGTTTTTGCATTTGGCAGATGGATTTATCCAAAGAGACTTGCATTGCATTCACAGTGCACATTTGAGCAGTATGCGTTTTCCCTCGAACCCACAACCTTGCTCTATCAATTGAGTTACAGGAACATTCTGGAGGTATTATTTGCATCTTGATGAAAAATTCTCTTTATATAAAACAGAACAAAAATATGCAAAAATATGACCCATGTAACGTGGGTCATACGCAGAGCGGCAGGAAGCTTAAGAAATCTGCGCTGATCCCGAAACAGTCAGGTCAGGGTGATGTAAGTTTGTAACACTGTGTAGCACAGCTATGTCTGCTGCGACACGTCTACGACCACTTCCTGTTCCTCTTTTAACTGTAACGGTAAACCGAGAGGCACTTCAAACACAGAGAAACTCGATGCATAACAGTTCCGTCAAAACAACCTGGTTTACACAGCAGAACACGGTACTGGATTCAGACTGGAGAAGCTAGACTGCTTGTGTAGCTCCACAAAGGTTGTGAAATTTCAAGCTTGGTGGGGGTCATGCCATTGTCTTCCATTCATAAGCAATAGTTTCAGATCAACACTGAAACTATTCAACTGCATATGAACGTTCAGTTAAGGTTCTCTGTGGACTAACAAAAAGCACCATTGTGATAATACAGTACCCTCTAAAATACACAGTCAGACATGTGGACATGCATACTTATTCTTTATTATTAGTAGTAGTATCCACATTGTAAAGCCATGAAAACAAATACAAACATAAGCTTGAGGTGAGAATTATGCAGTGACCAAACATGCCACAAAACAAACAAACGAACGAACCAAAAAAATCTAAAATTGTAACTTCCTCAAAGTAACCATCACCAGAGTTTGACCCTTGATGTGTTGGTTCTGGTTTTTGAGACATCTTGAGACCACATAAACCTGGTTTGGGTCTAAATCTGGGTCTTGTTAGTGTCTTGGTCTGAGACTTAGGGGCTCTAGTCTATGTCTGGGTCAACTCTGCATATTCTCTCAACTTGAGATTCCACGTATGCTGAACATTTGTTGTCCGTTTTTCCATTATTAAAATGTTTTTTGCAATTAAATTTATACACAGGCACAATTTATATATACAGTTTCACAAAACAAACTTTATTTAAGATTAAGCCAGTTGGTAGAACATTGCGTGAGCAACGCAAAGGTAGTGGGTTCGATTCCCAGGGAACATGCACACGCACGACAAAATGTGTAACTTGAATGTACTGCTAGTCGCTTTGGATAAGTGTCTGCCAAATGCATAAATGTAAAAGTCTTTAGATCACAAGATTAAGATTAAGACCGAGATTAATCTGTGAGTCATGATACACGTTTAGTCAAATGAGTCCAAACGTGGGACAAACTAACTGATTTCTGCATGTTTGGGTATGTTTTGAGTACACGCTGAATGACGCGACAAGACGTGTCATCGCTCCATGTTGTGCACAAAGGGGTGTTCTGTAAGAGAGCCATTTCCTGTACAAATGCGGTACACCACAGGAAGTCAACCCGACTGCAGCTACAGGAACAACAACGCCTCCTCGGCAAACTCGGTCCGCACCTTTTCTTCTCCACCAATCACAACTCACAGCAGGTGACGTTGTTTGCGGTGAGGTCGTTTTTGACGTGCAAACCCTCATGCGACAAATCAGTATGAAACACTGACGAAAAACTCTTTGAGCTTTAAGAACAGCTCATCCTAAAATTATAACACTATATTTGATCACCCTCATGTCGTTCTAAACCCATATGATGTTATTACATCCTGTAATGGTGCATTTTTGCATGATTAATTTTTGGTTCGTTGATTAAGCGAGGTTTAATTGTGGCCTCCTAGAACTCAATATTGTGACCTCGAACATTTTTATTTTTTGGTAAACTACTCCATTATATGACGCTAGCAATTATCCCAGCTAACAATTTTAGGTTGTAGGAATGTTTCCCTAACGTATCCATTAAGTAACAAAAACATTAAAATGTTATTTTGAATATAAGTTACACATTTTTGCCAGTGCATGTGCAACCTTTGTGTTGTAATGCTCTACCAACTGAGCTACAGAAACACAAATGTTATTCAAACATTTTAAAACAAACATTTTAAAACATTCCACTAACATCTGAAGAATAACATTTTTGATATGATGCATAACATTAATAAACGTTCTACAAATGTTACTGCAAGAACATATTAAAGAACTTTGAGAGAACGTAGCCAACATTCTAAGAATGTTCCCTGTTAGCCGAGATTGTGCTTTTGGATGTATTAAAACTTCAAAACCAGCATCTTACCTTCAAGCACAACATCCTTCAGTTTCTCCACAGCCTTGGCAAACCGTTCCACAATGCGGAGCAAAGAGGGAATATCCTCCACCTCAATGGCCACGGTGGTCTCTGGGGTCTCAGGCGAGGGAGTCTGGGCGAGGACGGACTTTCCTGCACCCTTACTGAAGACCCAAGACTGGATTGGAAAGCCGGCCGCGCTGGGGTTGCGACTCAGGGAAGTGGGGCGCTTCAGGGTTCCCATCGGGGACGAACAGCTCCCCAGCTTACCGTGCTGGGCTAAGGGGGTTCCTGGACAGGAATTTGGGACCTCCAGGATCGATGGAGAAGGACTGGAAGAGGTGTAAGGAGGAGTGCCGTCCACCACATCTTTTCGGGGCTGCTCCTGAAGAGCCGAGAGCTGAACATGGAATTAAGGTATTCAGATATGCAGTGTTAATAAATAGGCCCATAAAATGAGGAAAACGTGGTAAACAGTGAAGTACACAATGTTTAAGATAAGTGGTATAGACATCTGACAGGCTACAACAGATGGCTGTTAGTAAACAGAACTTCTTTCATGAGAGCCATTGTGAAACAGCAGCTCGTTTCCTGTCACACCCTGTGTGACTGATGCCACACTGGTTGGTCTCGCATGAGGCCTAAAAAACATTCTTAAGATCATGTAATCGACGGTTTTTAACTTGTGCGTATTGTCTAAAGAGAGACCAAAACATCACCGATGGAAAAACACATGATGATAAAAGTCCAAACCCAGACAACTTTAAAATAACATTTCCCTCCATCGCATGAAAATCAAAAAATATAAAACTAGCTGATGTAACGCAGGCATCTTCTTTCAACATTAAGATTTTAGAACACAATTATCAGCATATGAATGGCAAAATTTATATTTCTGTAGTACAGTGTAGTCCCTCAATTAATGAGCTAAAAAAGGACACTTATGCTAATTATTACACTACTAATTAAACACTTTTACAGAATACTGGCAGCACGTCACGTGTCATGAAATATCTAAAGCTCGAAAATGCAATGAAAGATTTTCCGGTGCAATGCACATGCTAAAAAGTAAGATATGAACCCACCTGTTTGAGCCAGACGTTGGGTTTATTTGGCAAGAGGTCCAATTTACTTTTGCTGTTATTTTTCTTAACTCTTTGACTTGTCGCGTAAGGGCTGTAGCTTTTGCCACCTGCTCCCCGTTTTAACATGTTTAGCTGTTGTACTTCCAAAAAATAAGCTTTTACTTACTACAGTCCGTCATTTACGACACTCAAAGTGCCTTTAACGACAATATATGCCATTTAAAACGAACTTCCAAGCCAACCGAAATAATAAAATTACATTTTATACAGGTTGAAGTAACAATCACCAAACTTCACGCTATAAGTGTAAAAACGCGTGCAAACAAATACTATTAATAAAAACGGTTTCGAATAACCACGATTCTCAAATGTAAACTCGTAGCTCTTTGCGCCGCGTACAACTCACTAAGGAAGTGAAGTCCATCTTTCAGATAACATATAACGGTCTACGGGAATAAACTTTAGGTCTAAAATCGGGTTCACAAAACGAATAAAACTCGTAAATATTTCCGCAGCTTCGCGACAGAGGCGCAAACAACAGCGCGAGACAGAAATGTCAATCGATTTGATTGGCAGGAGGAAAAGAGAAGATGCCGTGCGACTTACTGATGGAGAGCCGAGAGGCGACGGGCTGTTTCCTGTTCGGCTCTTCTTTGACATCGAGTGCGTCTTTATCAGTTCCCGTGTCCTTTTCGAGAACATTTTAAGCTTTAAGTGTTTGGACCCGACACGAATTTCTTTGAGTTTACGGTACAACCCCCCTGCCCACCCCCCGGGTCCCCATTTCAATGCACAGGTGCGAGTTTTAGGCGGCCGTTTGGTCCCATACGCTTAAAGCTTGAGCAGTGGTTTCACTCCCTCATTGCAATCGCACATCGAGTGACTCCACCAGCACCACGCACATCACACCACACCGTCAGACGCGCATCCGCTTCTCGGTTTTTTCTTCAGTCCTTTCTGCAAGTGAAACTGCATTGCTGTATAGAAAGCGCACAGGCTGGACACTGCGATGCATGTCGGTAAAGAGTTTAACAAGATTTTACGCGGTGACAGTCAACAGGTTTAACTCGCAAAAACAATTTGCGTCATATTTGCGTCATTTCGCCCCACATTCCGCTGGAAACGCATGTGGACGGTAATTTCAGACACCTGCCGTGTTTTAATTAAATATTAAAACGCCGCCCACTTATAAAAATTATATTTTTTAAAAATAGGGATTTACTAAATTTGCATTTTCACAAGGAAATGCTACAGTGCTTGCAAGAAGTTTAAGGTTTAGATTTTAGCTTTGTTTTTGTGTGTAAATAAATTAAAATGAAACATACAATGACAGCCGTTTTGTCACGGTCATGCCACTCGCCACGTGTTGCTTCTGGTCAGTGCATAAACAACCACACTGCGACCAGAATATTAAATAGATTCAAGAAACGACCAATCACAAGCCAGTATGCAAATATTACAGTGACGCCATCGCCGTCAGTCAGAAATAAAACTCTTAATCGGTCTCAAATGACTTTTTTGGTTAAAATTAAACAGAACATAACAGATCTCCACATTAAAATCACCCCAAGCACATGAACATTGCGTTTCATTTATTTAAAAGTACAAAAATTAAAATATATATAGTTACTGAAGAGGGTAAAACCTACCCGGATTTATGAACGTGAGTTTTTGTTTATGACACAATTCTGAGGGGACAAGAGATCTCGGCACAAAACCTGTGAAAGTTTGTAGACTATTCCAGATTGATCCAGAATTACAGTCATCAGTAAGTCCACAAGGTCACTTACAAAACGACAGCATATTAAAAATACATGTTTTCCAGTTTGTATGGGTAAATGTACAGGTCCACGTGATGTTAGCATGATCCGCGTATGTTACAGCTCTGTGGCAGGCCCCCATTCAATGTCATCCCCTTCATCATCGCCATAATCATCATCATCATCTCTGTTATCATCATTATTGTCACTATCACTGTCACTTCCTCTAATGTGCGACCTCCGCATTTGCATAGCTTCGTGATGGGCCAGTCTGAAAGAGAAACGAACCTATTAGTGTATTATAAAATGTCCTAGTCAAAATACTGGGCACTTTATCATAAATTGACGTATAATGTGGAAATGCTTACACTACAAACAATGGCGATGCCTTCCTTTCAGGTTCTGCCATATGCTTCTGAAACAATAAAATATTTCAATATTTTGATACAGCTTAACGTGGTTATCAAACAAACTGGACCAACAATCCTGTCAAATAATTAAACATGTTTACGGTTTGAGAAAAGGTTTGGCCTATGATTATTGAATGAATACATGTTAGTCCATGACCAACGAGATATAAATCTAGGAATTGACAGTAATCTTACAGTAAGAGGTGTCTTGGTATATATTGTATATATCGTACCTGTTCTAGTTTGGCCTCTGTGGTGGACAATGGGGGTGTATCTGCAGGGAGTTCTGAGGGATCTGGTGCCCTGTAGTTGGGCGGGGCATTGGAAGGTGCAGAAGGCACGTCGGTGGCACTATAGTCGGAATCCGTAAAGCTCTGTTGTGAGGGAACATCATCCTGGTCTTGCAGGTTACTGGGTGCAAGGCGTAGAGACCGGGGCTCTGGAACGTGCAGGATGGGAGGTAATTCAGAGGGAGGCATGATGTACTCTGGTTCTTCCTCCAGGTATGGTTCTGGGTCAGGCTCCGGACTGGGGTTCTGCTCATTGGCGGGCTCTGAGGAACGGGCCAATGCGGTGTTGCGGTGTGTGGGGACGCCTCCCACAGGTTCGTCCAGTTCCTCATTATCTGTGTAGGCTTCACCATCAGTGTAGGCCTCGCCGTCGGTGTCTTCGTAATCACTGGCGCCGCTAAGGTAGTCCGAATTGTGTGAACGGCTAAGTGCGTCAAGGTCTTCATCTGTGTTTCCCTCCAACTGGACACAAACACAGACCAAATACCTGTTACCCAACTCAAACATGACATGGTGGTTCCATGCACATACGAAGGCTGCGTTCATGTCTTGTTGGAATTATCATAAATACAAGATGACTAAGAGTGTAAACAGTTCTGAGTTGTCTGGCTCAGAAATGATTCACTTCTATGGAAATACTCAAAATTACACATTTTCTTTGTTGATGATGTATTTCCTATTAAAACAAGAAGTTGGAGCGGGCCTAGGACATACTGAAGCGGCTTTCCACCTTTTTGTAGCCTTTAGTATAAAGCACAGTTTTTTAATCGTCCACAATGCAGTACCAAACTTCTTCTGAAGGAGAGTAAATTCTTACCGCAACTTCTGAAACCCAGACAGGTTTGGACTGATACTGGCGAATCTTGTCTTTTAAAGTGTCGTACCACATGTTAGAGTTAGGCTGAAGATCTATGCGTGCTGCAAAGAAAATCAAAAGCCAAACATTATCTTCAGAAATAATTGAAGTAAGTAATTCAAAGTTTCACCAAACGCTTTTGAGGGTTTACCAGAAAACAAATGGCTATAGTGTTTCCTCAGCTTTAAGGCTTGAGCATAGAGACGTCGAGAACTCTTATTGGAGTCTGGCATGTATCTATGCCTCATGGCCTTCACGTCTTTGCGACTATGAGGGTCCAGGAAGAGCACCATGGGATGATACTGGATGTAATTCAGTCTTTCTACTGCAGTAGGAGTTATGTCCAGCAGGGGGTGCTTGTCCTGTGCGTGACAATTTTTGCTTGGTTAGGAAAACAGTTTGGTTTATATCATCATGATTTACATGCTGACGGCATTAACTCACCTGCTCGGCTATCCGCCTCACTGTGTCCAGCTTGATGACACTGGATGAACTTTCACTTCCAGCCCTGGATACCATTTCTAGAGAAAAAATATAAATAATATAAAAATAATACAATATTTGACAGTGTAGGGATTCAAACAAGGCAGGGTACCGCTATGCAGTGTGCTGCCAAATCTATTCTATTTCAGCATTTTTTTGGCCACCAGGGGAAAATCATAAGTTTGATTTGAAAAATTAATAACAAGACAGAAAGTAATATAATGTAAATAAAAAATAACTACAACCGTTAGTAACAGTGATGCCATAGCAACCACCACTAATTAAGAAATGTTTATTTTAAAACAAACATCCTTTCTTGCATACCTGCAATTTCAAATTCATCTGGCATTTCTCTGGACAGCTTCTCATTTGCGATGTCGTTTAGAGGACCCAAAATGACGATGGGCCGCCTGAAATTGGCTGCAAATGATCAAACGTACAGAACAGTTAAGCCAAAGGTTCCTGCATACAACCTCCTCATAAAATACCCCATTATCAGTGTCAGCTGTTTGCAGTAATTGTATATTATCATTCGTAAATAAAATCCACTAACCCTCTCTCAGCAGGACCTTCTCATATGCTGGATATTTCCCCTGAATCGTCAACTGAAGGAGGTCATCACGGGTTCTTCTGGTGTTTTTCTTCGCCCCTCTGAGGCCTCGTAGCTTCCAGAATTCGGCTCGGGGTCCAGAGACCTGCCGTTCGGCTGCACTTATTCTCTGTGACTGCTCTAAACTGGCCAACGTTTCAGCCCTGAAATAAAGAGAAAGCAGCAGTCAGAAAATGAAACCGACTGAACCTTCATGCTGATCTGAAATGTTCCACAAGCTATAGAAAGAAAACGTTACTCAATTTCTGCTTTAGCGCACCTGGTTTGGTTAGGAATGGTTCCTTTATCCAACTCGTGTAGGTCATTGCCCATGCGGACTGCTAGCCAGGTTCCCAGCTTTCCACGGTGCATGGTGTCCACCACTCTGAACACCTCACCTCTGGTGAAGCTCAGGCCCAGACTGTTCTCTGCCACGTGGTCAAAGTGTGTCCGGATGTAGAAGGAGTCACCCAAGCTGGACTTCATAATCTTCTTGTAGACTTACATAAAAAATGTGGAATTTTACGTAAAAGGCTTAAATTCATAACTTTTTGGGTTAAAAATGAACAAAATCAGTTATTGATCAAGTACATGACAGATCATTCAACATGATCTCTTTCCCTGATTTGCAACGGTAAGGTTATAATATTGATTTATAATCAATATTGTCAGTTTGAATTAATTTGACTTTAACATATGTAGCTAATACACAGCCATAACAGCACAATTGCGAGTGTGATATTGCTTTCATAAAACGCTTCAAACACGATTTTATTTCTCATGACATCAGCATGCACTTACTGTCCATTTTATTCTGTGTCCGGATATCAATACGTTCCCCAGCATGGATGTTCATGAGATACATAGCTGCTTCCTCCCTGGTGAGGTGGGTAAAGTCGACGCCATTGACCTAGCAAAAATACGACAGCAGATCCTTAAAGAGAGGCACACGGCGGAAAGGTTTCATCACGCATGACGTGAATTAGACGTTTTTTTGTCATACATCCAGTATTTGATCGCCCTCTTTCATGCCCTCTCTCTGAGCCGGACTGTTTGGTTGGACGCCTCCCACAAAGATGCCGACATCATTTCCTCCAACCAACCTCAAGCCAACGTTGCCTTCCTTCACAAAGCTGACGTAGTTCTGGTCCGAGCTGTACCTGAGATGGAGAACCGCGAGATGTTGGCAGGACTTTTGGTATGAAGACGTTTTTTTTTAATTAAACAACGGATTCACAATGTCTCCCAATTCAACATTATCTCTAGACCAGAGATGGACAAACTTGTTCCTGGAGGGCCAGTATCCTGCAGAGTTCAGCTCCAACCCTGATAAAATGCCTGGAGCCTTCTAGGAATCCTGATTAGCTGGTTCAAGTGTGTTTGATTAGGGTTGGAGTTAAACTCTGCAGGATACTGGCCCTCCAGGAACAAGTCGACTTCCCTGCTTTACTGTGTCAGAGCCCAGAGCTAAAAGGTGCACATTTCTATATGCAAACCAAGAATCGTGTATCTCACCCCACATTTGGTGTCGGCACTGCATCTGGGGGAAGCGCATAAAGAGGCTCCTCTACAGGTTTAGCTGAAATAAAACAGTACAATTTCAGTCAGAAGCTTGGATTTAAGGAACCGACTGAATGAAAGTGAATTTTGGGTGGGGCTTTTGGATTACTGATACCCACAGCTCAATGTGGTGTTGTTGGGAATGGATACATTAGAACGGAGAGTGCCATTAGCGCGTGGAAAACTGGGAAAAAAACCAATGGAATTCTGTTAGACCTTGATACAATTTCCATTGTCACATTCGTGCAACAAGCTTCTGTGATTTAATAACGCTACAACATTTCCAGGGATTGTTTGACGGTCATAGAATATTGCTGACTTGTTTAAACAACAGATGATGTCATACCGAAACTGGCTGTGGAACAGTAGAATTCAGCGTGAAGGAAGAACAATGGGAATGTTCGGATTAAATGCAATGTGGGAGTTTTCGTACCTGCGATCACTGTTGTGATCAGGACTCTCTGATCTTCTGGGAGGTGAGGAGGCCCTTTCTGATTCAGAGGAATCTGGTGAACAAACCAAAGCAGCCACGTTACAAACAAAAAAATAAGATCTGGCATATTAGATCTGGATGGAGATTCTTAGCTGACACACTGGAAAAAGCTGCCCCACATATTGCCTGACAAGCAGACCAGTTTGGGATCTGTCAAACTGTCAGGCATACAGCAGGGCAACTTTCTCCATTGGGTCTTCAGACAAATAAAAATGGTATTCAGACCTTCAGGTGGTGGTCTGGATGGTGCTGATCTGACAGGAGCTTCTTGTCGGGTTTGGATAATCGGAACTGGCATTTCAACCCTAAGACAAAACGATAACGCAAAACAACATTACACAATGCTTTTAATTATTAATTGAATGAACTTCATGCATAAATATGTACAGTAACATAGCTCTCACCCTTGTGTGACTCTAGAGTTTTTACTGGTTGTCAGTGCTTTTGGAGGTTGATTGTAACTCCCATCAGACTCGGACTCGTCTGATGGAGCTGATAAAACATAAATATCAAATATCCTAAAATTACACTTACATAAAGTACCATGGCAGGCACCAACCACCCAAACTTTATTGGTTCGCTAACAGCGTTGTAAATCAAGCTCCTCTCATACCTCTCTGTACAAGCGTTGAGGGTTTCGCCCATTTTGGGGGTTCCATTGTGGGGGCAGCTGTGACCTCAGGCAGTACCCTGCAAGAGCGAGAGGAAAGACTTACAAACCAAGAGATAGATTTAATAACCTTCTGGAATACTAAGCTACACTTATCTAGGAAAAAGCATCAATGTCACAAACAAAGGGAGATGATAGATGACACTTATATGAAGAGGTGTGTTTATCTACTTCACAAACTATCATATGGTATTAAAATATGGTATTCATGGTTTATGGACAAGCACCAATTCTAGTCCTAAACTAAAGATATTCAAACTAAATTTGTATATTTCTTATTTTCTGTCCAATTACACGATACGTGCCAAAAACTAACACAAACTATCATACATAGTGTATTATGGATCATATATGCAGATTTTATTATGTAATCGGTTTGATTGTATATTCGTAATGTATGTAGATCCAAGATTATCTAGATCTTGGAAGCAATACATAAAATGAAATTCTGCATAAACGCAATTCTGGCCAGTTTGAACTTTTTAACGAGAGAGAGAGATCGACACATTACAGAAGAGTGAACAAGTTGATTCGGTGTCTTTTATTTGTTTAAAAGATCACAGATATCACATGGTCATTACAATGAAAATTAAAATACAGGAACGTTTACAAACGAAGACAATTGAAAAGGCAATCTTGGTAAAAACAAAAACATTGTAACAAAGTACATCACAACACAGAAAAACAAACATCTTTGCATCGAGGGCAGGTAGACGATAAGCCCCGATCAAAACGCTCTTGATGAGAGTTGTGTTAAAACTGGCAGTGAAGTCTCCCTCATGTATACCTGTATCTACCGCGGGAATCCTGACTGACTGAAGTGACCTGTTGGCGTGAAGGTCCGGTACTGTCGTCCGATTCAGACTCCGATGCTGTGTGGAATAGACATGCGCTTTAATGCGTCTGTGAACGTGGCGCATAGAAACAAGACAAGGTGCATTGTGGGAAAAAAGTGGGAAAATCACCTCTAGGTGGCGCTCTGTATGGGGAGGCCATGCGGCGAGGGAAATCCTGAGACATGCTGAGAGACGAAGTCTTAAAACCAGGAGGAGGTAGATCAGGAAGAACTCTGGGAGAAGATTAGAGGACGCAGAGACTTTTAAGGACCTTCGACGAGCCCTTGAAGTTTGGTGTAGGAATATTGCTATGGCTAAGTACATAGTGTGGATCCATCAGCGATGGATCAGGGTGGTTAACTGGTTTCTCTAGATTTTGAAGCGTTAACGTTGGTTTCACATTGACATTGGTTAAGTGTTGTTGCTCATACTTGTATCTGGAGTGATTTTCAGGCTTGGGACTCTGACGCCTTGGGGGTGGGGAGGCGCTCCGATCTGAATCAGACTCCGAAACGGCTGGTAACACAAAACAAGGAGTTATTAAGCTATTAAGATTACTTTACCTGCAACATATATGCATATAGTTACTGAATCATGATGACAATGACAAACTTTAACTCCTAAGCTGGTTGAATAAGTAACATGTTAAAAGCAGAGGTAAGCGTTATGAGACAGACCTCTGCGAGGCCGTGAGGCACTGGAGGAGTTCCAGTTCTGAGTGACAGGTGATGCTCGGGGGTTTGGCAATGCGGAGATCCCTGACAGAACCCTGAAACCATCAATCAGACATGTGACCTCAACCCAACACACAATAGTGTTTAAATGAAATAAAACAGAAACTAGTTCTGTGGAACCAAATTGTTTGTCCAGACTCAAATGCATCACTTTATATTACTATATATACACTACATACTATATACTATATATGACATAACTATATATATACATATATGACATACTATATGACATATACTATATATATACATGAAACCATATTTACTTATATTTATCTCTGTTATCAACAGTGTCGTTTCTCGATGGTGGAGGCGAGTTGCTGCGGTCCGATTCAGACTCAGAGGGAGCTGCAAAAAAACAAAGCATCAGACTGCTGATCACATAAACAATAATTCATATTATCATCTATGAATGACGAGTCGAGGTCAAAAACCTCATGTCTAGTAAAACCCATGGTTTGAAATTGATACGACAAAATATAGTAAGAATCAAAAGCCTCTTTCGTGAGCAGAAAGAATTTCTCTGTATGTCATTCGTAAAATGTCACTCTGAACGGTTTCATTGAACTTAACTTGACAATTTATAAAATAATGATTTTGCAAATATTTTTCCCAGAAATTCATTTGAAGAGTTTGTTACTCACCTCTGCGAGGTGCCGCTGACTGCGCAGGTGGTCGCGTAAGCGTGGAGCGCAGTGGTGGAGAATCACGTGGTTTTGTTGCCGGAGCAGGATTGGCACGATTTCTGTGTATCAACGAGTTTTATTATCGTGAGAATAATTTAACTAAAAGTTCACAGGTTAGAACGAAGGTTCTGTTCTGTTCTGTTCTGGTTGGTTCACCTGCGAGACCGGCGATCTCTTGGGCGGGAAGTTCGGTTTGCTGGACCATTTGAATCCAAGTCTGAGATTTCTAAGTTGAGACCACAAGTTAAATCAATAAAATTTCAATTTTAAGGGTTTGTGTGTACATGATATGAATAGTGTGTTGACTGCAATACTCACCCTCCAGTTCTGAGCTGCTGTCTTCACGCCTCTCATCCTCGCTGTTTCGAGGACTGTCTTCCAGTTCAGGAATGCTGACCAGAAACTTCCGCTCGTCCCTCAGCACCAGCATAGTGAGCTTTCCTCTGGATTTCTCCACCAGATGTTTGGTCTCCAGCAGGGACAGATTCTCTGTTGTCATGCCGTTAATCTAAACAAGAGCGATAGATTACGAAACGTTCACACAAGTTCCATGTGCAATCAAACACCTCCGAAGGATTCTTAAAGATACTGCATCTTATCTTCTCGCACCTTCAAAACGAGATCTCCTTCCTGAAGGGTGCCCTCTTTGGCAGCCAAACCGGTGGGGGTCATGTGCTTGATGAAGATCTGACTTCCCAATTTCATTCCATACTCTGCAGAACAAACATGTTGATGATCAATAATATGTCCTGTAAATCCATATATGGACTTAAGTACAAGTCTATGAGGTATAATTTATTTCTGTCGCACAGTTCCAATCCGTAACCCTTCGTAGGAACAATAATACTACTGATGCTTGCCTTAGCAAACAGCAATACAGTAAGTATGCGTCAGTAAGTATTCTAACCATCTGTGGGTTTCTTCTTGACCAGGGTTGTTCTGATTGGTTTATCTTGCACGTCTTGATTGGGCAGCCTCTTGAAGCCGGACATGATGGGGAGGTCATGACCATTGCGGTCAGGCGTCACGCTTCGAGTTCGTCGGTTGCGGTCGCCATCTGTGCCCTGCTGTCTGTTTCGCGGAGACTCGTTGTCGTCTAGTAGGTTGGATTGTGAGGCAGAACGAGTCGGTCTGTTACTTACAGGAACCTGGATCGTGCGCGGCCTCTTCACGGTCTGCGAAACAAACGAACGAGTTTTCGAAACAACATAAGAACATGCACAAGTTTTATAGGAACTTAAATTATGTACAAAATATATCTGCTGACCAATAAATTTAAACTTAAGTGACGAAATCCTGAAAATACCAAATTCCTATGTTCTGGAGCGCAACAAATTACGCAAGAATGGTTTTACGAATAATTTACATAGAAACTATCTCATGTTTGCATGAATAATAAATGAAAAATAATGCTTCCACATACAATGTTTGCTGTTTTTCCGCAACTCCTCAGGTTCTGAATGGTGTAAAGCGAGGTGACTTTCTCCATTGAAACTCCATTCACCATAACTATCTGATCTCGCGTTCTGTGGGCAATAAATGTTACAAGATGAGTCTCTACGACAAAAACTGCAATCGGCCAAATCTGATTCAGTATGTTGGTCGTGTACACAAACGTGACAGGTCGGACAGGATTGGGCAGGATGTGTGGGAGGAAGTGTGGAGGATACTGAGAAGAGAACGAGGACACTCACTGAAGCCGACCCATCGCCGGGCCACTGGGAATCACATCCGAGACCATCACTGCCGAGTCCCCACTCGGACTGGGTTTGTCCAGCCCACCCGAGATGGCAAAACCGAAGCCAACCTTAGAATCCTGAGAATGAAGGAGTGAATAAAGAACAAATGAACAAAAGATTCGACAAAGGAACCACGCAAAGAACAAATACACAAATAAAAGAACAAACAAACATAAACAAGAAAGAAAGGAATAAAGAGAGAAAGGAAAGAAGGAAAATTAGCACAAACGTTTTACACCACATGACCCCAAACCTTGACATTCCAAAACTCAGGGTGTGTCCCCGTGACAGGTGCAAAAAAAAAACTCACGACAATCATGGTTTCACAATTGCTCACCAACATTCAATTGCTGGGAAACTTTACACCTGGTGTCACATTCTCCGACACACCTGCATACAGGCAGATAAAGGTGTGGCTACAGCGAATTAAACCCTAGATTTACCACTTACTTTTGTTAACGTGACCGTGTGCTGCTCCCAAATCGTCATTTCCTCCATGTCTGCTCTCTGAAACAAGAAAGAAACGCTTACGTTTAATTGCGCAACATCAAGCACGACAAAACATTCGAACGTTTACAACAAACCCAGAAGTTTTCAAAGTACCCTTATGGTAAAAAACGGACGGTTTTAGTGGGCCTCGCGTCTTTTGTACATGCGGCACTCGCTGTTGTTTGTCAGCTGGCTCAGCATGAAAAGAAATGACTCGCACTGAGCGTGCCCCCACCTGCTGAATTCCTGCCATACAGGTATACGGGGGCGGAGCTAAAGTGTGACATCAGCGATACCTGACACTTCCTGAACAACAGCTCACCAAAACGGATAAACAGTCTGACAATAGACTCTCAATAGACATTCATTGACAGGCTTAAAACAGCCGCATGCCATTTGATTCTGAAACTGAATGACTAAATGGACAGTTACCGATATATAGTATTTGTACACTTAAAACTCCCTTTGCCACGATTTGGTATTTTGTTATACAATGCAATAAACTTATATAAAGACAAAAGAGGTTTGTTGGACTTAATACTAAAAGTAGTGTGACATTTTCTGGCTATCAGATAGCAAGAGGTCTTCAGCATTTAACAATGTTTATTTAGAATATTTCAACTTTGCAAATAAAGCTTAAACACCTTCAAATGTATTAATTTACTCTATATATATCACACATGCATTCTGTTTCATTTAATATATCCTTTCACCTCTTTTTTTACTGGAATTTTTTGGGCGTCCCCTAACAAAGACCTGCAGCCATCATGACATACTTTGAGGGAGAGGTTTTTATTGGACCACAGAATTCCTGGAATGCATCCCATGTTTTTATTGGCTGCCGTTTGCACACAAAGGTCAGCCAACAGATCGTCTGTGTGGATACTTTGATTTTGCTGGGGTTGATCAGTCATGTTTCAAACTTTGCACACAAGTATTACAAACTGACACTTTGCCATAGACATAAACAAACTTACATACTTCATATTGTGTATCTTGTGTGCTATTTTTCGTAGGTGAACTAAAATATAATTTTTAGCTGATGAGCCAGTAAATAACCACCCACAACACCTTAGCAAACACCTAGCAACCACTCAAAACACCTTAACGACACTATAGCAACACCATGACATTGTGGCCGTGAGTTTTACACCGGCAGCACCACGTCACATTTTTCTCAGAACTGTAAAAATCGTGCGATTCTCTTAAAGCTGCAATCCCTAACTTTAACCACTCTATCGCCATCTCTGTCTGAAACACAAAATTGCAGATTACTTTACGTCAAATGAAGCCAATGTGACATTTCCCGGGAAATCGGACCCAAGATCTCAAATTAACATTTTTTTAAAAAACTTACAGTTGTGAATCAGGGTACGGTAAGGAGATTGTGCTGAACACTGATCTGTCATGTACTTGCTTAATTTCTGTTTTTGGTTTGTAAAAGTTACAGATTGTCACTTTCAAAAATATCTGAATGTACACAAAACTGCATCTACAAAGCACACTAATAAAACTTGGAAAATTTGTATTGACCTCTGGAACTACCCATACAGAAATGTAATATATGACATATATGTCCCTATATCAAGATTGATATTGCCATATATGTTACATATATATGTGTGACTCATATTTATACACATATATATATATATATATATATATATATATATACTTTTAGACATATTACATTTGACATACATATATATATATATATATACTTTTATACATATTATATTTCACACACATGAATAATTGTTAAGTATATAGGGTAGCTTTATATATGTCAATATAGGGAATTGTT
>JAZGTJ010004327.1:0-31341 GCA_036877575.1 Botia almorhae | reverse complement strand
GGAATGAGACCATTTTACCAGTTGCACTGAGACCTTTCAAATGTTGCCAAACATGTGTGTGTTTTGTGTATGTGTAATGTGTTCTTTGCTTGTATATAGTCTTTAAGTGAGCCTCTGGATGCTCCGTGCTGTGAGGAAGGAGAAGGAAGGAACAAATGGTAATCCAGGATGATGTGTGACTCTGTGGTTTGCTGGTGTATGATGTTTATGATGTAGATGTCATCTCTGTGGGGGTTTGTTGTGTTGGAGGAAGTCCTTTGTTTCGTAGAGGAGGGTATCCTTTTGGATTCGGGTCCCCCACGGTTCGGAAATATGTTCTTCATCCTTTTCTCGGGAAGATGACCTTTGATCAGGAATGCGTAGATTCTTTCCCATGAAGAACTGTCCTTTTGGTCGGGTTCCCTCATTGTTTTCTTTGCTCCACTAACAGGAAGTTGGTGTGTAGGTGAAGACATCTTGGCACCGGCCTTACAACTTCAAAGAAAATAAAACACCTCAAAAATAATTATTAGTTACATAATAATTATTAGTATTAATAATTAATAGTATACAAATAATTATTATTAGTACAATAAACCCAAAAGAAACAAACAAACTTCAATTTTCATACATGACACCACAAAGCGTGAAATACCAAGCCACAACACACATGTGAGTGATGATGAATATACTTCCTCCCTATATAATTACAATGAGTAAAGCTGCGAGTAATGGTCTAGTTGGTATGAAAATAAACAGACCATACAATAAACAATACTTGTGGGCCAACAACATGAGGTAAAATAAACAAGTCACAAAACAAAAATGGAAAAAGGCAGGAAAATTCAAGGCGGGAAAACATTGATCAATTGAGCTGGACTGAAATGACTAAAACAACAACTGAACAATCTACCGTCGATCGTCAGCGCTCACATGTAGTATACTGTGCTGCTCATTCAGCGTCTGCCACTTCTCCAGCATAAGAATTTAAGACATCACAATTGAATGAAATATGCAGTGTCAATCATTCAATCTCCCACAATTATTAAATTCAGAATAACCAGCATGAAACGTTTGTTCCTCCAGCAACAAACAACCATTTGCACACCAAACAATTGAACATGGCCCATCTACTCATCGGAAGTGTGCATTTAAAGGGAAGCCTGCTTACTATTTTGAGCGTTGATTACCATTTGAGCATGTTTTACGCTCAAATCACTAGGTGTTACAGGTACTGCACTCCGGTGGTTTAGATCTTACCTCTCTGACAGGTCGTTCAGGGTGTCTCGGAGGGGAGAGGTGTCCAACCTGCTTCCGGCTTGTACTATCAAGCCTCTGCAGCTGATTCAGAACGCAGCAGCTAGAGTGGTCTTTAACAAGCCTAAAAGAGCACATGTCACTCCACTGTTCATCCAGTTGCACTGGCTGCCAGTAGCTGCTCGCATCAGATTCAAGGTTCTCACTTCTTTAAGTGCTCTCACTTCTTCGCACTTATGTGCCCACCAGAAACTTGCATTCTGCTCCATAACTGTATCAGAATGGCTGAGTCATTAGCTGTTTTCAAAAAACGACAAAAAAACTCAACTCTTTCGTCTTCACTTCCTTGAACTAATCAACCAACACACTGCCACTACCTCTACTTCTTTTATATAAAAAAAAACAATTTAGCCTTTTTATACTGTACTGGAATACCTGAGACCTGTCTATAGCACTTATTAATTGTTGCTGTTATTGTAGTTGAAATTGCTTTCTTGTCCTCATTTGTAAGTCGCCTTTTTTGATAAAAGCATCAGCTAAATGAATAAATGTAAATGTAAATATAAATAAAAGTAAAAAATGTAAACCATTTTAGGTACAGCAGTGCCTAATAGTGGCTTGGCAACATATACTTCTAGAGTGATTGGAAAACTGGGTTAAGCTTTCTGGGACAGTCCTCAAATGGTTCAGGTCATATTTAGAAGGGAACGGTTATTATATGAAGTTTTATTAACTAAATTCGTGAGGAGCACGGTCATGTAATCCAACCAATCATCATGCAGTGATGCATATATATAGCCGTCCCTCACCTCTGTCACATGACAGATTTTTCCATCCGACGAGGAGACCTTCCTTTCCACCGACGCTCTTCCACCCCAATCTTCTAAACCAAGGAGCGAATCTACTCCACCGAATCTCTGTCGACCCTCCACAATCATAAATAATTCTTTCGACCCCTGTAAATAAAAATCCAAACTTCCTCGTAAAGGAAAGTGTTCCTGTAGCTCACTTGGTAGAGCATAGCCCTGGCAGCGCAGGGTTTATGGGTTCGTTTCCTAGGGGGCACATGCACTGACAAAAGTATAGCTTGAATGTACCGTAAGTCGCTTTGGTTAAAGGCATCTGCCAAATGCATAAATCTAAATTTTTCTCGCCTGGCTTTTGAATTGTTTCTTGACACCAACTTTATCAACTTTCTTTTGTCCGGTCTAAAATACGGCTCCCCATCTCTCCCAGCTCTAGCAGAGCCTAAAATAGTAGACAAGCTAATTAAAAAAAGAACTAGAGTCGGGTTTCATGATTGGCCCTTTTAATAATAACAATGATTAAAAATTTTGGCCACGGTGCATGGTTGGCTAAAGTACATAACGGTACATAAAAACATAACAGCAGCTTTTAAATTAATGCCCATCAGTCCAAAGTTATGGCATTTGTTTGGCATCCGTTGGTGCAATAAATTCTACATCGCCGTGCGTTCAACCTTTGGCTGCAAAAGCAGCCCCAAAATATTCGACACCCTGTTAGAAGCCATATGCTGAATGTTATCCAACAATTACGACATTCCTGACCTTCTCTATTTGCTCGATGTTTTCCTAATAATTTCGCCTCATGAAACGCTCATCTCCTCTCAGTCCTAAAAGTGTTCCCTGAACTCGGGATCCCTCGCCCAAGACAAAAGGCATTAATTTAGACGGATCTATCCCCAACTCCAGTACCTCCTTACTCTCAACTCATCTTCCCCTAAATCACCCATTAAATCACCTCCTCGACTCCTCAGTTAACTCCATTATTCAAGCTATTTCTCAAAGGACACTTCAATCTTACTATTCAGCATGGAAAAATGTAAATCATTTCACCTCGTGTATAACCTACAATTTCCAGATTTCTCTCTCCTATCGTTCACCTCTTTCGTATCTTACCTTCACAGTGTTAAAAGAATCCAAGTCGATTCCATTAAAGGCTACTTAAGCAGCCTACAGTTCTTTTCATAAATTATTTTTTGGCGAACTGTCCCCAGCAATTAACAATTCACAAATCTTCCTCCTCATTATAGGCATTCAAAGAATCCACCCTTCCCTCCTCAATGCCAGACAGCCTATTACTATTAACATACTCACCAGCTGCATTTACACCCTCTGTCTTGGCTACCACTCCGTTAAATGCTCGCACTCTCGATGCAATGTTTATCTTGGCCTTCTTTGGATTTCTCCGGTGCTCCAAACTATCCATCACTTCTCACTTCAATCCGATTGTCCATCCCACAATCGCCGACTTACAGAGTTTAGACAACGAAACAATCACTTTCTTTATTAAACAAAGTAAAACAGACCATGCAAAAAAAGGCCATTTTATTTATATCTTTAACTTACCATCTCCCATTCAACCGTATCCCTCTCTCTTAAATTATCTGCAGTATAGACGTTCCCTGGTCCAGTCTCCAAACGATCCACTTTTCATCGATGACTCTAATCATCCCGTTACAAGGTTCTGGTTCCAAAAACATTTAAAAATTAGTCCTCACTCAGTCCGGTATTCCAGCAGGCCAATTTTCTAGCCATTCGTTCCGTATAGGCGCGGCAAAAAAAGGTCTTTCCCAAAATCAAATTCAAACTTTAAGCTGCTGGTCATCCGAAGCATTCAAAACGTACATTAGATCAAGCCACTTCCACATCCCAAAAGCTCACCTAGCCCTAATTAGCTGATTTCATAATAACCATCATCTGTGCTCCTCCACCTTTTTTTAACCTCCTTCCCTCCTGGTTGAACGTTATGTTCCGCTCTATTTCGCTTTATTCCGCCAGCCCTCCTTATTTCTTAATTTCATTTTAACACCGCTTTTAAACTCTATTCCAGATTGTCCGTGTATTAGCTTAACACCGTTAAGACCCGAGTAAAGAATGCAGAAATGAAACTTGCAGGATCCGTCATTTACATCTATTTCGAAACAGACTGCCTGCTCGCCGGGCTTACTTGTCCTAGGCCGCAAGCACCTCATCTTAAGTTTCCGTCGAATGCCACGTTTCGTTTTGCCCTTATTCGGCTTTCTAACCGTCACGTTCTTTATTTCCTTTCCTCCCCGTTTTTCAAATTAATTTCCGATTTTCTGCATAGTACTTTAATATCGTCAGCTTTGGAGTAATAAACCAAGTATTTTGTGATTTGCAGTATCAATTTATTGCTAGTAACATCGCTTTTGTTTAAGTTCACTACCCAACCGCTTGCGAGCCCTTCCGGTTAAGATGCGCTTTATGCTTATATGCTAGATAATCTGATCAAAGTCGAATAACAAGTCGAGACAGGCAGCAAACCACACTAGAATCAACAGGCGTAGATCGAGACAGGCAGCAAACAATCGAAGAAATCAATAAACAATCCAAACTAGGGCAGGCAGCAAAGAATCAGCAATCAATAAACAGTCCAGGTCATACACAGAAATCAATCAGAATAACAAAAAGAAGAAACGCTCAGTAATGCAGCAAAAGCCAAACAAGGCTTTGCAAAGAGCGGAGGTGTGAGTCCGGTTTACATAGTGTTTACTACTAAAACTAAGGTCTGACTCCAGAATCACACCAAGATTCTTAACAAGCTGAGATTTAAACAGAGAAAGCTCTCTGCTCACGAGAGAGAGCTGGCCCTGTGTTAGTTTGAATAGAGCTTTTGTGTAGTGTGGTCTGAGCTAAATTTCTCTAGCTAGAAAAAGAACCTGTTGCACCTGTGTGTAGTTGCTTTATTGTTATTTTCTGCAGATGCTGTAGGAAGTAACACTTAATAACACTTGCTTTTCTCCTGTGTTTGGGACAGAGAGGGAGTCAAGGAAGATGTTATTTTTTCACTTTTTGTTTGATAGGTTAATTAGATTCCCTTAATCTCAGGTAGCTTCCCCTTCCCCAGAACCACCTTTCTCTTATTGGCAAATTTCCATCTCTAGCATCTCTAGTTGTTACTCTTAAAAGCGCACGCACACGCACCCGCACCCGCACCCGCACCGGTTTAATCTAATAAATATCTGTTTACAGGAGGTGGATAGGGATATATATAATTGTAATGCTTACTCAATGTCTTATGATCATATCCCAAATGACAACCTTCCTTAGGATACAACATAAGTTAATAATAAACAAGAGCTTATCCACACGTATGTTATCCACAAGATACATTTCTGAGCTATGTCACCACATTGAGCTCAGCTCCGACATGTGACGTCTAACATCTACAATTATATGTTTGACGTCTCTATACTATAGGATTATGCCCAGACAGCTGGTGAGCATGTACACACCCTTTCTTCTCTCAGTCAGCTATAATATCATCAGAAATTTCAGCTTTCAAACCCCAGAGCGCAGAGACTATTTTTAACCTTTATGCCTGCCTCCCCTGGCATGCACGCTCTACACTTTGAAAACCCCTGGTCTAGTTTCAATATGTATTGTCCAAATGTGAAAGAAATATACAAAAAATGTTTCAATTTTGTAACAAAATATCTCTGTTTGAAGCTATAAAGATGGATAAAGTTTGGACAGCTTTTTTCAGACCTCTGAAAGGTTTTTTTCCAAGCAATTCCAGTATTTTATTACTTCAACATTTTATAGAAAGCTTTTTTGGTGTTAATTTGAAGCAGCTTTGTTCTGTTCTGTTCTGCCGCTTAAGTTTTAAGATGCCTCAAAGTCAAGTGATTTATTGTATTATCAAGGAACATGATTCAAAATGAACACTAACATCTGGTGAACATTTTTTAAATTTCTGTCAAGTTATAAAATTACCTGGCAGAATAAAAAAAAGATGAACAATTCTGTAAACTTAAATTCAAGATTGTAGCCAAAAGAGCAAAAGAGCAGAAGAGCAAAAGAGCAGCGGTACAAAAGTAATTAATACAGGGACGATTACGTTAAAGACAAGCTGGCAATGATTTCAACAAATGTCCTTGCATGCATTTAAGTGTTATATAATAAACAGTAGTTAATAGGAAATGCATGTCCTTGTCTGTATTTTCACTTTGGGCTCCACTGTGGTTGGAACTGTGTCCATTTGTTCTTTTCTGGAGGTTACAATTCACTTTGACATTGATTATGGTTGGTGCCTGAACATAATTTTGTTACATAATTTACATTGATTCTTTAGCATGGAATGGAATGAACTCATATTGAAATCTGCAAACCCAGCAGGCTCAACCATCCACCTTGTGTATGAATATTTTTCACTTATTTTATCAATTGGGTGAAAATTGTAAATTATATTTAGAATTTTTATATATAATCTGCAGTGCTGCAAAAAGAATTTTAAGTTTATATTTCTAAATACTTTGGTTTTATTTTTTGAAAAAGTATGCAGATATAAGACAAACATTTACGAGCTTAATTTTAGTAGTTATACACACTCAGGGCATCGGACAGGGGGTAATAGTGGAACAGAGTAACAGGGGCCCCTTGCAAGGGGGGCCCACAATGGACTCCTGAGACATACTGAGGGGTCCCAGAAACCCTGTATACACTGAACCTTTATGAAGTTATGTAAATATTCTATTTAAGCCTAATTCTTGATGTTTTTTTTAGGCTTTACTGTTGTTTTTGACATTATGACATCAATGCTCCAGTGATTATGATGTTTTATATTGATATATAGCGACATGCATGGGGAGGACAAACTCGTGTTCAGCTGTTGTTGTAAATTTAAATTGATTCTTAATGATTCTGTCTCCAGAGTGAATCATCAGCCATGTTATATTAACATAGCAAATGAGACATCAATAGTGATGACTGATGAACTCTAGGCCTGAAGAAGAAGAAATTTAAATTTTTATATATAAATAAGCCATATATTAAAACATCTACCATGCTTAAACATGTTAGCAGCATGCTAAAATCTGCTAGCGTCATGCTAAAACATGCTAAATCATAATTTCTGACTCGCACACCTAGAGCTTTCAAGCTACAATCAGCAAACTTTCCACACACCTTAAGGGTATTTTGAGGAAGTGTGCTATATCTTTTCTAAGGGTTTCAGACTTACGGTTTTCCGTAAATGGGTATTTAAAATGCACAAAAATGCCCTTGACTTACAATGATGGAATGTTCAAATGGGCTGATGTTCATGTTCATTAAAATTAAAAAGGAAAGCAGTTTTCATTTTTTTTTATTATTACAGCCTTGGTAAGCATAAGAGACAATATTTAAAAAGCATTAAATCATTTTAATTATTCCATCTATCTCATATCTCAATCATTTTAAATATCCCATCCTATCCAGCCTTAAACTTTTAAGATTCACAAACTATTACAATTCTAATTTCTTCAAACTTTTTTATACTATTTTTAATTTTTAAATTAAGCTGTTTCAAGCCAACATAAAGTCTGTACACAAACTCCTTTAGTTTTAGCTGTGATGTGGCCATTGCTCCACAAATTTGCCATGGGCACCCTGAACAATGAGATAGGACATATATTGACATCTGATGCTCACACTTTGGTGATCGCTGTAGGCAAATCTACTATGTCAGATAAAGGGGCTGGCCAGACGTGGATTAAAAAGTTCTCTCACTATTTATCTTGAACCTTTCAACCATTTGGTATTTGTTTGATGGAGCTTACAAGAGTTATTAGTGCATTTGCTTTGAATTTTAAATTGATATTCAAAACCCATAAGCCTTTGAAGAAGACTAGCTTTGTTTCCTTTATTCTATTTTTCATCTTTTGTTCCATGATACGGTAAGATATTGCAACTTCATATTTTATTATAAGACATTGGTACTGTACATAACAATAAGATGCTGGATAAAAGTATTCAATTCTGATTTTAATGATTAAATAAGACATATGTTTTCAATTTTTATCATTATATAATATTACTACTTTTAAAGTGTTCATTTAGTTGTTTAGATTCTTTTGACAATGTTTCTTTCTTTTTTCAAGTCCATGATATATTGCACTGGATTATCATATGTATTAAGATTATCAAAAGTTGCCCTCTAAGCTATATTGTACAATGTGCACGAAGTTAGCTTTATAACAGAGAAAAACACTGCCAATCTTTATTTACTATACATTTCCACAGCACCACACATCTGGATCATTTCAAGACAGGAATTTAAGTAATCTTAAAAGCAACCTACAATCTTTCTAAGAGGAAGCAAGAGGCAATGGCCCATCATTATTCTCACCGCCATCGCTGGCACTCATTTCATCATCACCACCACCACCATCACAGTACTCAGCCTCCAGAGGAACATGAGGAACACAGGTCTGATTTAGCCAAATCAAATTTACTTAAATGTAGTAACACAGGCACTGGCACTTTTATTAACTTTTTAAAGCATTATTAACTTATAGGGGAGACCAGAGCTCTTTTCCACATTGGAAGGGTGTCACAAGGGGTATATGTCAGTTACTTAAAGGTTCTGAGTCCAGCTAGCACCGGTCTCCCCCAATATACAGTAAATATTTTAGTATTTAAAAAAGCCAGCACTACACAAAACTAAACTTTTTGACAATTGTAAATGTCCACTACATGCTAAAATATTTACAGAAAATTGTTTACTTTCATACAAAATAAGTATGTAGCTAACTGTTTTTGGGAAGTGATTTGTATTTGTCTTGAAATTCAAAACATTATTGTAAAATGTGGCAGAAGTACATTATGAGACAAAACAAGAATTATACAGATAAAGTGAAAGCATAGGTGTTTTGAGTGCTGTTGCGCTGTATGGTGTTCTGTGTTAAATTCATAAATCAGATTGCTTAGAGAAAAAATAAAACACATTTCTTCAATAAGCCACACTATTTTGAATTCTTTGCATTGCACAGATGTGTTTAGAAAACACTGTCTTTTAATCCTTATGGTCAGAGATTTAAAAAGACCTCTTTAGCAAGCGCCACTAATAGTTTTTCTCCATTTTCATCTATAGTGCTTCTGAGGGCAGCAGTGTTCGTCATCACATTCATGAGCATTGTAATAATAATTCACAAGCTGATAGTCGTTATCATCATTGTCATCCCCACCAACGTCAGGATAAAAGTCACACAGCAAGAAAGAAATGCCACGCTAAAGCTTCTGTGACTTCTTCAAACTCCTCTGGGTCTTCTGTTAATTCCTCCTGTTTAGCTTCATCAAGTTCATCCAGTTCTGATTCCTCTTCTTCTAATTCCTCTTCATCCTCCAACTCCTCATCCACTTCTTCCTCTAAATCATATTTTTCCCATTCTAGCTTTTCTTCTCCTTCTTCTGGTTCATGTTGGTCATCTAAAGCCAGCCTGGAAAATGTCCCTTTTGCTTCCCACTCCAGGAAAAGCATTCAGCGCCCACAGCACTCACAATCATGTATGGATATCCCCAGAGGAAGGAAAGCTTTTGAAGATGATGAAGATGAGGTAGATAGAATGCCTTTATTAGAATCTGATGGTCATTTTCAGAGGTCTACAAGCATAGAAAAGAATTTTGCTGCCAAAGAAAAAAGTGCTGCCAGGAAAGCAAAATATTCTCAGCAGCAGAATGAAAAGAGCTTTCTGATGCAACAAGAGAATTATGCTGAAGGGCTGGCAATAGCTGCAAACATCAGAAAGACCAAGTCTATGGAGGTTCTGTCCAGACAGACAGATAATTCTGGTGTGGGAGACTTTGATGAGCAAGAGCAGGAGAAAAGGAAACAAGAGGCCCATAAGAACTTTGTTAAGGAGAAGATTAAATTTTCTGCCTTTCTGAATGAAATCACAAGGCAAGTGCTTAGCCCATCAAGACTTACTTCCCTTGGAGTAACTGATGTTCATAGGCCATCCTGCCCTCTGCAGACCTTAGTAAAGTCTCCAAAATCTGAAAATAAACCAAATAGGAAGTTAAAAAGTTCCAGAAGCCAGCGAAAAAGCAGTGTCAGTTCTGTTACCTCAACTGCCCACTCCCATATCAGCAAGCAGTCTCACTCCAGTAAGCACTCTCATGTCGACAAGCACTCCAGACTGCACATACATTCCAGCAAGACTTCTCATTCAAACAAGAATTTTCATTCTGAAAAGGGCTTTGTCAACCAACAACAGCACCACCAGGCTGCTCCAAAGCATTGTCACAATAGTACAAGAAGTGATACCAGCAATTGCTCTTCCTCAAGAAGTAATTCATCCGAGAAAGAAAATAGCCGCAAGAGTCAGAACACGCAACATATTCACTCATCGACTTATCAACATTCACATCACACAGGCTCTCCATCACACCACCTTTACAACAAAGAAAAAAAAAATCATTGTCCACATCCCTGTTCTTCAGAATTGAAAAACGTCCATCATCATGTCTATCCAGAATCTCATCACCTTCATACCCATAATGAATCACATCACCATCATTCACCATCTTCACATCACCACCATGAAACTCATTATAACCTATCTCCACATCATCATTCCTCTCGTTCAGATCCACATCAATATTCATCCCCTTCATCACATCACCATTATGTTCACCACAGCCCATCTCCAAGCCATCACTCTTACATCTCAGGGATGCACCATCACTGTTCCCATGCAGAATCTCATCAATTTCCTTGTCATTCAGAATCAGACAATCTTCACTCATCCTCGCCATCCCATCACCACCACCGCAGAGATCACCACACCTTATCTCCTCACCATCATTTGACTCATTCAGAAACATCTCACCATCATTCCTATCCAGAATCTCACCAAACTCCTCAATCCCATATAAAACCCCACCACAATCATTCTGACTGTGAGTCCTCTCATTCAACATCCAACCAACACTATCAATTCCACCATGAAATTTCTCACCAATATCATTCCAACCCAGAATCGTCTCATAGTCACTCATCATACCCTGATAACCATCAACATACTTCACTTTCAGAAAAGGAGCACCATCAACACAGCACATCAAATTCCAAAGAACACTGCCACCATCACCATTCCCATTCAGAATCATACCACAGTTCTGATCCACAGACCCACCACAATAATCATTCCGACCACCCAGAGTCTTATCATCACCACCATTCCCATTTCGAAAAACAGCACAAAGATCATGAGCCACTGGAATCTCAGAATTTCAACTCAGAATTTCATGATAATCGTGTTGAATCTGATCATCACTATCTCCATAAGCCTCAAGACTTCCACCATCATTCTCATTCAGATTCTCATCATCATCCAAATTCAGAATCTAATCATCCTTACCATCATGAGCATTCAGAATGTCATCACCATTCTCAATCAGAATTCCACCATCATAACTCCAAGTCTGTTCCCCAAGATCACCATTCTGTCAATCCTGAATCCCATAGTCAGTATTCTCATTCCGTTTTACACCACCACTCTAATTCTGAAATCATCCCCTATCATTCCCATTTCAAGGATGATAATTACAATGAGGATCACCCAAGCCCTCTTCGCCATTCTCCAGTTGGCCAGCGGTCTATTTCTCCACATTCTAATGACTCATCTACTAGCTCCACTGCTCATGATAACCAGTCCACAGTAAGCTATCAAGGAACATCCCCTTTCCCAAAAGTGAGTGTTTTTTATTCTTCTTTTCATTCTCTATTCTTTTGGTGTTAAAACAGGATGACAAAAACACGATTAAACTGTATTGTAACATATTGCAAATGATGTAAATTATAGGCTAAAGAATTATTAAAATTAATTGTGTGTTAAATGGTCTTTTCCATTTTGGGTCACATTCATTCAATTAATTGTTTTAAGTAAAACAGAATTAACCCGTTTTCGTTGCTTTATCTAAGACTTACTGAAGTACTGCTTTGTTATAAAATTGTCTAAAGTTATTTAGGCTCTTTAAAGGGATAGTTCACCCAATTCAATTTCCCATCATTTACGCACTCTCATGTCATTCCAAACCTATAAGACTTTTTTTTTGAGAAATGCCAACAATTTTTTGAAGAGACATTTCTCAAAATATCTTCTTTTTTGGTGTTCCACAGAAAAATCATAAAGGCAAGGAATGATGTGGGTGAGTAAATAATGGGATTTTTTTATTTTTAAGGTATGCCTTTAACTATGCCTTTAACTTATTCTAAGGTCTCCAGGATTCTGTGGTTTGAGTAAAGTTTTTTTTAAACATAACTAAATAACTAGATGCAAAATTACTGATAGTCATACATTTTATACACAAATGTAAGCTTAACCCAATGTTTGGTTATTGTTGATATAATTAATATTAATAATTTTATTATTAATAACTTTTGGTTTTAAAATTCTTCTTTGCATAGGAAAAGGATTCTGAATTGGAGAGATTAATGTGAGTTATTTTTGTGCATGTATTAATGTTTATTTGTTGTTTATGTGTAACGAAGACACTGGGATCCATGTGTAGTATTTTATTTAACAGAGTAATCCAAAAACAGGCAACGGCCTTCTCCGTAAAGTTATGCTACCTAATACTTATGATTAATTTTAATTAAGCTCTTTGAGAATTAAAGCTAAAATTAATCTGATCATCACCATCTCCACAAGCCAAAATTAAAAACAAACAAAAGTATGAAAGCTTGCCTTAATTTTAGAAATGGCTTTACAACAGTCATTTTTTTCAGTCTCTGTACAAGTCAAGCTGGTTACATTTTTCTAGAAGTTAATTTTTTTTCTGTTAATGTACATTCAGATTAGAAAGCATAGCCATAGCATATATGTGGAAATGTGGAATAGTTACTGTATAAGCCTATATGTGGTTGATTTAATAGAGACCTGTTTAATCGATTGTCTGTCTGTTGGTCCTGTCTAGGATGCTACAGGAGCAAAATGAAGTTCTCCATCACAACCTGCTGCAGACCACTATGCAAATAGAGTGTATGGGAGCTGAGTTCAAAAATGGGCACCAGCTCCTAGAATCTGAGTTACAAAAAACTCGCATAGAACTTACCAGCCTAATGGACCAGTTTACCAGGTAAAGCACAAGATCAGTGTTATTATGTTCTACTCTTAAACTAGACTATACTATATAGAGTACATGTACAGGGAAAATGAAAGAATTTCTTACAAAAACATAACTCACTCCAAAGACATTGAATTTTATGACAATGAAGAAGAGAACAATAAGATTTGTTCCCCCAAAAGATCAGATTTGTTCCTGTAGTCTGATCAAATGTCTGTGTGCGGTCAAGTATATCATCAAGCACAAATGTGTTATTTATGATTAAAAGTGCAACATACCAGATAAACTCTAATCACAACAAAACCATTTCTTTTTTCTCTTTTATCAGACTTCGAGAAAATTACTCCTGCACACAGCAAACCAACCATCTTCTGGAGAAACAATTGCATTGTGTGGTAAAGTCCTATTAACTACAGTCTAACTCTACCTCTGTTTTGTATAGGTTTACCCTAAAGAATTCATCCAGTTTATTCTATGGCTCATATTCAGCACATTTATAGCAGTGAACATTCATGGGAGAAGATACACAACAATTAATTTTCAAAAGTACATAAAATCTATTTGTCTCTAATTTTATTCTTGTTAATGTAGGCACAAAACATGGGTGGAGAAAGTAAAAGACTGAACCAGCGAATCTCAGAGCTCACAGAACAGCTGTCTGCAGCAAAGACAACCATCCAAAGTCTTGAGACTATTAATGTGAGAGATTCATCAGAACTAAAGTAACATCATAAGGGATGCATAAAACTTGGTCTGGATTTTTTCTTAAACCTTGCCTAGACTTGTTTATATTTACTGTCAAAATACTAAGCATGATAAAGGTTTACGGCTAAAAAAGTTATGGTCAAGTTATGGTCAAGACGCTGAGGCAGAGGTAGAATCCATGTGCGGTAGTTTAATCAAGTTAGCAGAGCAATATATACAGGCAGTAGATCAATATTTAAGAGGCAGTCCGACAGAGCAATCCAAACAATAGGGACAATCCAAATAGCGATGGTGAGGAGACAGAGATGAAATCAAACCATGTAATCAGTCTAACAGGCAAACAATCCAAGGGTAAATCTGTAAATTCATAAATCAGGAACTAAGCAAAACTGGCAACAGGTAATCAGGCAGAAAATGTAAAGAAACGCTCGGTAAGGCAGATCAAACTGGCAATACTTCACAGAGAAGTAATGCTTGGATGGTGTTTAAATAGTTCCAAACAGGAAGTGGCAGTAGAAGCAGCAGAGGGAGCGAACAGTCAGTATTCGGGTGAGGGCTCCCTCTGCTGGCATGGCGTTACATCATGTTTGTCTTGGAGTATATATTTTTTTATTTAGTTCTTTTCTGTTTGCTTTTAGCAAAAATGAATTATATGCATCTTCAAAAAATCTGGTTTAATTTAAGAATACTACCATAAATATAATTTATTAAGAATAATAGTATAAATAATCGAATAGCATTTATAATATTTTTTCCAAATATGAATTTGTAACCTCTTCAGCTGCAGAAAAGAAAACACAAGTTTTGTGGATGTTTATTCAGAATATCCTAAAATTAAATTCCTTAATTCAACAATGTTGCATTGCTCTAATCACAGGTGACATCAATGCTACAGGATGCTCTGGTGAAACATTTCAAGTCAGACGATCCTATAACTCTACCATTACCAGCTGCACCCCCACCAGCTCAGTTCATGGATAGTGACCATTATGACAAAATCTCAATGACCGGAGATGCCCAATCATTGGGCACACTCCCTGAAGAGGAAGAATCTGATTGGTCAGAAATGGGGGATGAGGCACAGAACTGTGTACTTAGGGGTTCACCGGGAATTCATGAAAACACATCATATTTGCAATGGCAGCAAAGGCAAGACTATTGGGAGGGGGCACATCAGTATGAGGAGAACAGTGACACAGAAAGTGAATCTGGTAGTGAAGAGAACAAAGTCCACAAACTTTCACACCCTCTACAAATACCACATCTCAAGTTTACTGTTCACCCCGAAACCTTACCGGTTCCTATTGCAGATGTCAGCCTAGCCTGCTTTAAACAGAGCAAAAATGTTCCAACATCCAAGGGCAATCAGGTCACAGATGTGCGTAATCTGGGCTCCTCTATTCGTGTCCTTTCTGCTAGCCTAGAAGAGATACATTCAACAGGGTTGCTTAAGCAGCAGCAGAATCAAGAAGATCATCATGGTCAGCTGAGGAGCAACAAATCGCTGATGGACCTCCACCACTCACAAATTAGGCCCAGTCAGGTCTCATATAGGAATAAGATTGTTTGTAATTGGACAGAGACACACAGCCAGAGTTCTGAAAATGTTAATAGTATGGTAGGTCTGGAGTCAGATAAAAAAATGCTGGACCACTTTATTCATGATGGTGAAAGTACACACTTGTAAGGGAATGGTAAAGCTATTAATGATGAAATATAATAGTATTTAATGTAGGTTAGACACATTGCTGAGCTGAATTTTATCTTTGTCTAATAAAAGATCTCCTAAATCTAAAACTAGTCAAATCTAAATCTATTTTCTAAATCTAGTTAGAGGTATAGTTTGGTATAGAAAATGATAACACTACCATATTTTTAAAATGATTTTAGCTAGAAATAACAGTGCTTTCCTTTAGTACATATTTATTCATATTTATTCAGTACTCAGTTTTACAATATAAGGTGTATTAATTTGCTTGCTTATTTGTTTGAATGCATGTGCTAATCTATTTGTAATTTGTACCCTGGTTTCTAAACTCTTATGCAGCATGCATGAAAGTATGATGGCATCAGAAATAAAGATAAATATGTACAACAGTATTAGTCAGTTAAAGAAGGAGGAGTGGAAACAATTAAAATTTTCTTGTTAGAAAAATGGTAAATAATATATACATTGTAGTATGTCTGAATTAGTTGTATGATGTCAACTGATAGGATATCAACTTCTGTAGAATGTATTGCTAATTTAGTTTAAATAAATAGAATTTTACAGTAGAAAAATCAAACAATTTAAAGTAGTTTTGACAAAATTACCTGGGTTGCAAAATGTTTAATGAAAAATAAACCAGCATTCAAAAACTGTGTAATGTGTCTTCTTCGTCCGTGTACCTTCGTATAATTTGTTTTTTTTCGTTTTTGTATTCAAAACGAAATAACGAACAAATAAGTAGTTTATCGCATATTTAAACCTTATCATTGGCATAATAAACAAATTTTTGTTTTCGTCACAGTCCGTTTAACTGCACCAATGAAAATACAATGAAACCAAAACGAAAAAATTAAGCTTTTTGATTCACAAAGTGTGTTTTTGGGTACCGGAAGTTCACTGTAGCATTGGTGCTGGCGCGCATGCGGCAAATGTGGTGTTCATCATTCATGGGGTCAGTGCTGGAGGATCACACTGAAAACATAGCTAACGTTTCATGTGTGAGGTTTTTAATGCGACTGTTATTTTGCAATGAATCACCTTCCAGTTATGATGGAGACGCATAAAGCTTGTCGCGTGACATCACACAGTGGCACGCTGCAGCTATATTATATTATTATGTGTTCAGATGAACACGGGCCAATGACAACTGGAAACACCCCAAATGTACCAAATATAAACAGATCTTTACATTTACGCATTTGGCAGACACTTTTATCTAAAGCGACTTACATTGCATTATACTACACATTGATCAGTATACATTAAGTATGTGCAATCCCTGGGATCGATCCCATGACCTTGGCTACAGCTCCCCATGTTCAGTACAGTAGAAGTACTGTACACTGCAGTGTACTGTAGTGGGTTACACTACAGTAACCCATCTTCAGAAGTTTAACCTATTCGTGATTGATCTCCCTTGCAAAAAATAAAATATTACAAAGACAAATCGTGTCTCTCATTTTTAGAAACAGGATTTTCCACAACATTACCTACACAATCGATTGACAGGAATAAAACGTAACCGCACGTTGTTTGAAACGTTTGTTTTGCCTTCGTTATGTGTATACTATATATACATGTGTATATATAGTTATATATGTGTATATATATGTGTGTGTGTATATATATATATATATATATATATATATACACATATGTATGTACACAAAAACGCACTTTTTGAATCAAAAAGCTTAATTTTTTGTTTTTGTTTTATTGTATTTTCATTGGTGCATTTCACGAGTTCGCACTAACATGCAATCGCAAATGATCACTGATGCGTATTTGGCATGCTGTCCGGGGGAAAGGCTCCGAGCTCGGAATTTGGCCCGAACCCAGAGTACTCCCCCCGTCCTTGACTGAGGTAGATACCAGCTAAGAGTGAGGTGATGGGGTGGTGGAGGGATGCTGCGAGACTGTCATGTGACGGAGGTGAGGGACGGCTATATATATGCGTCGTTGCGTGCTGATTGGTTGGATTACATGACCGTGCTCCTCCCGAACTTAGTTAATAAAACTTCATTTAAACGTGTGACGAAAACAAAATTAAAAATAGTAAAAAATTTGTTTATTATGCCCAGGATAATGTTTATATATGCGGTAAACTACTTATTTATTCGTTTTTCGTTTGGAATACAAAAATGAAAAAACAAATTATACGAAGGTACACGGACCCTTCTTACATGTATTACCCATTGATTTTTGCTGTAATCGTTTTGACATTAATATAAATAAAGGTCTAACAATATCTCAGGTTGTTAAACAAATAAACAAAAGCTGAACAAATTTACAAATGTAACCTTAAAGGTGCAGCAGACCAGAAATGCAAGCTTGTTTGAAAAAAATCGCATTTTGGACCGTTCCATAGTTCATGTACTGATTTCTTTGTATCATATCAAAGAGGTTTATTTTGAGCTGATATATAATTGGTCAAGAGTGAGTTGTATTCCTGTGAATTGTTGTGGATCTTGATGGCCTGCTAATGCTTCTGTACTTTTATGTTTCTACATCTAAGATTTAGATTAACGGTTAGTGTTTGTATGTGTTCACGTGATTAAATACCTTTCTGTTTATTATTCCTCGTTCCGCTCCTCTATCATTGTTACTCTGTCGCATACAAACCCTATTCCGTACAGAATAACCAACACGACAGCACCACTGGAGGGGAGTACAAACTGGACTCCCACCCAACTTCCCTTTTCCTCCTCCTCTCATTCCTTTGTCTGTCTCCCCAACGCCAATGTTGCTGGAGGTTAGCCCACCATCGGTGTCGTGGGTTCACCGCGGGTCTGTCCGGCTACAGCTACATCTACGCTGAGGATGGAAGATCCTCTACGTCACCCTGGCTCGTCAGCTCTTCATCTCCGCCTCAGGCTCTGCTGCCTTCTGCTCCGCCGCCCCATGGAGTCATCGGACTCTCCTCCACTCAGGCTCCTCCCTCCGCCTGTACCAACTCCATCCTGTCTCTGCCCTGGTTCCTCCCTCCACCAACACAACCATGACTCCTCAAGTCTCCACCCTGGCTCCTCCCTCCATCAACACCACCTTGGCTCCTCAAGTATCCACCCTGGCTCCTCCCTCCATCAACACCACGATCACATCCACCTGTTTTGTTCCATTTTTTCCTTATTTGGTTTACTTCCTGTGTTATTAATCACGATCACCTGTTTCCTATTAATTTGTTTTCCTATTTAAGTTCTCCCTTATCATGTCATGGTTGTCGGTTATTGTGAATAGTTGTGAGTTGTATTTCTGTGAATTGTTGTGGATCTTTGTGGATGTTGATGGCCTGCTAACACTTCTGTACTTTTTCTACGTCTACGTCTGAGATTTAGATTAACAGTTAGTGTTTGTATGTATGTTCACGTTATTTAATACCTTTCTGTTTATTATTCCTCGTTCCGCTCCTCCGTCATTGTTACTCTGTCACATACGAACCCTATTTCATTACAGTGTGCTTTAAAAAAGAGACACCGGCCACACGGTGATTTGTGATTGATTTTGTGTGATTTTTTTGGCTGCATTACTTCTAGTGTGAACCGACAAATTGCTTGTCGCTGGAATCTTGTCACATTGTGTTTCGTTAGGACACAGTGTAAAGTTGCTGTCCCCTTTAAGTACGGACAGCAACCAGATATGATATTACACACCAAAGCGTTGGGTTTTTTGAATGTCAAAAGCTGCAAACATTTTCCTGGCCATTTTGAAATGAGAAATTATGAAAACTTGTGTGAGCTTGTGCGCTGCTCTTTACTGAGTTCTGCTTGGTTCTTATCGCTGTAATTTTAGTTTGTAAATTATCATAAGTAGAGAATTTTTATATTATATTTGCATGATAAGCTTTAAATAATACACAACAATGAATCTAAAGGAGATGGTAAGGGTGGATGGTGGTTTTACAGAGGGGATACTTTTTGTTATTTTTCTAAACAAGGTAGATGCCATCCCCTCCTTAAATTAATCCTTGCCTGTGGGGAGTTAAGTCAATCAAATTTCTATAGGTAACCCAGAGTTAATGCATGTGCATGGCAAATACATAAAGAAATTTTCAATTTCATGAGTCATAATGGGAACAAAATCACACTACATCAGTGAAATAGAGTTTGAAATTTTTTAATGATGGCTTATGAAGAATATACACCTATTGAAACTAAAAAAAAAATAATACTGCCGCATTAAAAGAAAGAGAGTTTCTTTGGCAAAAAGTATTACACAGGGTAAAGGCGTGAGTATATACAATTCTAAACAGGCAAACCTTTTGTACATTCATTATGAGACAAGATTAAGCATTAATCATTTTGGGCATGTCATAAAAATAGACAATTATTTATTTGTTGCCCTCCATCACGTTCTTAAGTAATGTACTGTAGTAATATACAATACATTACATTACTGTACATTACTGTTATTACTGTAATAATGTACATTCGCTAGTAGTGTAATTATGAGCCAAAAGCGTTAGGATCAATTTGCAGCGAATTTATTAAGAGTAGTCAAACAGGCAGAAGTCAATCACCTGCAAACAAACACAATGGAGACAGGGCTAAGCAGAATCAAGGTACAGGCAATGGTCAGGACAGGCAGTAAACAATCACAGAGTATAAACACAGTCTAAAAATCGGGGCAGGTGGCAAACAGGAAAAACGATAAACAATCCAATATTAGACACAGAACAAACCAGAATGCGGGGCAGAACGCTTAGAGTTGATCGCCAGGGCAAATCAAGACTTCGCAACAAGTGAAAGATTGAGACTGGCTTAAATAGGGCGAGGTAATGAGGACCAGGTGTAAAGGCGGAAGTGATCAGTCCCAGGTATAAGGCATTGTGGGAATTGTAGTCCAAATGTAAACAGATTAGAATTCTGGTAAAGGTGCCCTCTGGTGGCGCTGAGGAGGCAGCGTGTAGCTTGCCTCCTTTGTGACAAATAATATATTGGCTTCGGATTTTATAAGGTGTAAGCATTCTGTAGCCAGAATAACTATCACAAGTCAAAATGAAACATAAAAACATTCTACAAAATGTGATATTTTCTAAACTTACTAAACTGTTACTAATAACATGCAATTTTGAACATTTTTATAGTAGGTTTTTTCTGCTTTGTAGACAATAGAAAGAAAGGCTAAGGCCAGTAAAATAGGTGGGGTACTATCACCATCTTCCCTCACCTTAGCTGAGGAGCTGGCTCTGTCCGTTAATAAAGGGCGTGTGTGATGGAATTCCAGGGGTCACTTCATCAGATTTGACTACCTCCGACAAAAATGTGCCCTACTGAAATATAGGTGCACTTGTTATCGAAGTTTTCACTGTTTTTATCAGTGTTTTTAAGTAGATGAAAAATGTAAAAGTTAAATGTTTGTGAACAGAAAGAGGAAGAGAGAGAGAAAGAAAGAAATAGATAGTTAGAAATTTTAGTCCCAGAAGAATAATTAAAACTAGACAGGCAAATTTTAGGCCACAATATTTCAACAACGTTAACATGTTGTAACATGATGTCAACATAACTACACACGATGGTAACATGTTAAAGTACGATACTAGCATTTACATTGTCATTTAGCTGATGCTTTTATCCAAAGCAACTTACAAATGAGGACAAGGAAGCAATTTTAACAACTATAAGAGCAACAATGAATAAGTGCTATAGACAGGTCTCAGGTATTCCAACACACTGTTGGAAGCCGAATTTTTAGAGGTAGAGCTGGCATCAGCTCAGTAGAGGTAGTAGCATTACTTAGCATTATGTTAGCATGATGCTAGCATGATAGATATACTAAAATATGGCTTTTCCATGATGTTAGGAGGTTGCTAGGGTGATCTAAATGGTTGCTAGGGTATGGTGAGCAAGTTGCCAGGGCAACTTTGACCTAACAACCATTTACCCTGAGGAAGTTTCCAGGGCAAAAGGTTGTTAGGACAACACCCTAACAACCATTTACATCACAGCAACCATTTACATAGCAACCTCCTAACATCATGAATAAGACATATTTTAAGATATCTATCATGCTAAGTCATGCCAGTATTATGTTAAGTCATGTTAACATTATACTGAGTCATGCTATCATCATGTTAAGTCATGTTTACATCATGTAATTTCATCCTAAAACATACTAATATCATGCTAAATTGTGTTAACTTCGTTTAAAAATTCCTGCTTTTTGCCACAGCAAGCACCACTCATATTTTCTTCAGGAAATGTACCTATCTAGTATTAGCTAATAGTAGTGCCCCTCAACCATATGCAGTAGATATTAAACATATATAACAGACGTTACACAGTCGACTGATGTAAAACACATTGCAATTATCGAATCAACGAAAAGAACCAATTCAAAACAACGATTCAAATTGGTCATCACTACATCAGCTTCCGTAACCAAAGTCATTTTTCCTAACTTTCTTTCCGGCATTAATCGTTCTTTTCCATAACAAAAGCATATTTGTAAAGTGAGTCAGACATAACGACAACTGGAAGGAAGAAGGAAAGGACATCATTAAAACAAACCTGTTCAGGTTTTGTGAATCAACTACTAGGGACATTTTTTTGTAACGCTTTAGATTACAACCCGCAAAGAACTGCTACCAGATAATTAACCTGCAATAAACCGCGTAAGTAAACTGAAGTTACCAGGTACCTTTTTTGTAATTATAGTGTACCCATTCAGTACCTCTGTGTGGGTATAAGGGAATAATATGCGACGTTTGGGTAATAAAGAGGTAACAACCTATGAAATGACAAATCATTTATACTGTAAGTATTTTAAACTAAAGGGTACCCATTCTAATAATATGTGGTATGATATGTATGACCTAAGGAACAAATGTTTATGAGTGATTTAGAAAAGGCAATATACTTTTCATAATTTTATATTGGTAGCCTATTTTATTACAGGTGTAACAAGGTTGAAAAGTGGTTTATTTCACTAGATTTTTATGTCTATTTGCAATCAATCCTGTTCTATAATTGTTTATAAAAATACATTAAAAAGGGTCTGTAAGGAGGTAATGGTTTCACCCCCCCCCTCCTCAAACAACAAAGTGGTTCAGTCCAGGTAGCCAACCCCACGGTATTGTTCTTTTAGCGGTCTTTTCCTCTTCTCTGAACGGAAGAGGTATGCTGTGTCCCATGTTAAAGTTTAATAGATAGCATTGATGGAAAAACAGTTTACACACAGAAATATTAAGTTGTTTTAATTTCTTTAAAGATGTCAAATCATATATCCTTAATATACATGTTTCCAATAATGTGGATTGGTATATTGTGGAATGTTATTTTTTTGTTGACAGTGTTATGCAGGTACGCATTAACTAATCCTATTTCTGTTGGTTGAACATCAATATTGCTGACGTTCATACGCTCCTTTTCCCCCTCTCTCCTGAACGGAAGAGTGTTACTGATGTGAGCCGAAGTGATCGTGACAATCTGTCTTTATAAAAGTACATTCTTTATGCAGACCTAATCCGGCGCTCTCCTGTCATTATTCACTGGTCATCTACACAACGCAGAGCACAGAAGCATACGGTTACACTGGTGCCGTGACACGTGCGATTGTTCAGCGCCTGCTGAACTCCCGAGGTTGCTGCACAGATTAAGAGACGTGGGACTTCGCCGCTTTACTGCTTCACCAAAGAGATGCATGGACTATTGTTCTGGTAATTTTATAGACAGCAAGATTAAGTACTAAGCGAACATTGATTTAAGCTGATAATGCTTCAAATGTTTTCAGTACTTGAGCTGTAAAATCAGAGCTGTAAATTAGAGCTTTATTAGAGCTGTAAAATCGAAGCGCTAAATCATTTGTTCAATTGTGGATGCATTTTTTTATTTTTATTTTTTGTTGGATTGTAATTAATGATGCACTTTAACAACGATATCAGTAATTTTGGTGGCTATCATTTGGGGCGAGGCAGAGGGGTTTTGTCATTTGGTGTTCCATGTACTCCTAGGAAAATGAATGACATTGATTCTGATGCTAATAGAGTGCGATTACAGTGTCTCATGATATACCAGGTCTTGAAATGAGTTTAGCAGAATCTCCTGTAACACTATCTAATGATCAGGTAAAACAACTGAGCTCTGATATTTGTCAGTCGATTAATGCCAGCTTGTTTACTAACACTCAGCTACCTACCCCCAAATTATGTTATGACTGTCAGAGGTGCTCACATATGAATCAATGTGGCACCACCATCATTGATGCTTCAAAGATGAACCTTGTACTGAAAAGTGGTAAAGAGCCACCTTACTTTCGTGGTGACAACTCAGATAAGTGTTCAGTATTTGAATGGGAAGATTTGATAAGAGCATACCTTGAAAAAGGGAAGGCTAGCTGACTTTTACGCTACAAAGCCATATCATAATGAAGGCCCTTTTGATTATTGGATCAGATTGAACAAAGCTGCTAACCTAGCTGAACAGCATCTTAAAAGTGAGGGCAGAACATTGCAAAATTGGGGCATGGAGATTGCTGTTATGTTTATACGTAATTGTCCTGATAAAGGTCTATCAATGATGTTTTTAAGCAAACCACAGTGTGAGTGGACTGCTGCAGAGGTACAGGATCGGTTGGATAAATTTGTAAGAGACCGCAAAGTATTTGAGTGTCAGTTCTCTCAACAACCAGTTAGTGCTGTCAGTACTGATGTGTGTGGTGCACCACCTTGTAAACCTCAAGCTGTTAGGACTCCAGGAAGTGCAGTCGAGTCTGACCATGTAGCATGCGAAAGTAACACAATGGATAGGATACTAAATATGCTGGAGAAAGCATTGACATGTAACACACAGTCCTCTAAAGCAGCTGTGCATTGCAAACAGAATGTCAAGAGACCACGAGTGTGTACAGTCTGTTAGAGTAATGACCATAGCACAGTTGCTCACTGCAGATTGCACAGATTGTGTTTCATGTGTTACATCCCTGGACATACACATGACATGTGTGAGATGTCTACGTCACAGGTTAGGCCAAACAGATCGGCTGCTGCTGCCGATAGTCACGGTCCAAGGCCCGCTCAGGGAAACTATTGAGCCTCCTTTGGGTGGAGAGTGGTGGTAGGCACATGATTTCAACCTCCTTTGATAATGATGATATTGAGTCTGTATATGCTTTCTTATGTGAAAATGTCCCAAAATCTAGTACAGTAATCTTACAAAATACCATGAGAACAGCTCAAAGTGAAAGTTTGTTTTACACTACTATATTGGTACAGGATAATGTTGAGTTAAAAGGAATGATGGATACTGGGTCGATGGCCACTACCTTCAGTGCAGACTATAATACCCATGTTAAAACGAGCAGGTGTGATTACAGGAGACATGCTGGCCCCTGCGGATATTATTTTAGTGGGCTGTGGGGGAAAACAAACCAGTCCTTTAGGACTATGTGATTTGAAACTTGAGGTTTATGGGTACAAGTTTTTAATTCCATTTTTTTTTGTTGAAGGACAGATTGATCCCAATGTTTTGGGGACTAATGTGCTTAAGCCACTTAACAGACATTTCAAGTCAACTGATGGATTTTGGCGCGTTATGAGTAAACCTGATGCACCGTGCCAGAGTGACAGTAGCCAGTTTCTTTGCCTTCTGTCTAACCTGGAGAGATGGCGAGGGGAGTACATCCCAGACAAGGTTGGTACTCTAAAGTTGAAAAGTGCTGTGACTCTTCAACCTATGACTGAACACCTGGTGTGGGGTCGTTTGCCCACAGGTACAGTGTTATCAGCTGGCAGCACAGTACACGTTGAGCCATGTGCTTTACCATGTGTGAACAAACAATTAATGGTTGGGCGTATAGTTTCTTCGCTGTGGGGGGGTGGCTGGGTACCCATGAAGATTATCAACCCCACTTCTGCAGAAATAACTCTACGCAGAAACTCAAAAATTGCAGATGTTTTCGCCTGCATTGCTTTAGAGGACTTTGGTCAGTTGTCTGACACTTTGACCGTTCACCAAAATGTGGGGAAAGTGCAAAGTAATAGTTCCTCTGGTAGCATTACTGCCAGAAGCATGTTCAGTAAACTCAGTGATGTGAATGATGAGCTGGAAAAGCTAGGGCTTAGCTCTATTCCAATTGATGACTGCGAAGTTTCTTTACAGTGTAATGAGAAGCTTGTTGATTTGATTGGGACGTATGAGTCTGTCTTCTTGAGACATCATCTGGATTGTGGTGAGGTGCAGGATTTCTGCCACCGTATTAGATTAACAGATGACCGACCAGTTAGGTTGCCATATCGCAGAATATCGCCTGCTCATTGTCATAAACTGAAAGAGACTTTGGATGAGATGGAAGCGAAAGATATAATTCGCAAATCCTGTAGCGAATTTGCCTCGCCCTGGTTCTTGTGTGGAAAAAAATGGCGATCTGTGAATTTGCACTGATTTTAGATGGCTAAATGCCAGAACTGTCAAAGACGCCCACCAACTTCCACATCAAAGTGATGTCCTGGCTGCGTTGGGGGGTAATATGTTTTTAGCACTATGGACTTGACAGCGGGCTATTACAACATACCCCTCCATGAACTTGACAGGAAATATACAGCATTTTCATCTCCGCTGGGGATTGCACGAATACAATCTTCTCCCACAAGGGCTGTGTAATAGCCCGGCCATGTTTATGCGCATGGTGCTTACCATATTTGGTGACCAGAACTTTTTAAGTCTTATGTGTTATCTTGATGATTTGTTGGTGTTTGCCAAGTCCGAAGAAGAGAGCTTGGCTCGATTGGAAATGGTGTTTCAATACCTAAAAGAGCATAATTTGAAACTTTCACCTTCAAAATGTCAGTTTTTGAGGCGTTCAGTCAAATTTCTGGGTCATGTAATTTCCCAGCATGGAATTTTGAGGGATCCAGATAAGGTGGAAGCCGTAGTTAAGGTGACAGAGAGTTTTACATTGAGTCCTTTTTAGGGATGGTAGTCTATTATCAGCACTTTATTGAAAACTGTTCTGTTTTGGCCAAACCGTTGTTTGCTTTGATTGGTGGTCAGAAAAGGCCTCGTAAATCAAAAAGCAGTAAAAGGCCTCAGCTGTCCCGCAAAATGGGCCCAGATGACTGGACCCAGGAGTGTAAACAGGCGTTTCAGGATTTTAAGGCAGCACTCGTTGAAGAAGTGCTTTTGGCTCATCCGGATTTTAGTAAGCCATTCATTTTATTGGTTGATGCATCTACAGCCGGACTCGGTGCAGTGTTGTCGCAAATTCATCACAACAGTTACAAAGCACAACCAATAGCTTTTGCCAGCAAATCTCTAACTTATGCTCAGGCAAAATACCCTGCACATCGCCTTGAGTTTTTTGCAATAAAACCATTGGTTACCATTAGCCATTGGTTACGCGGTCACAGGTTCACTGTGTGGACCGACAATAATAATAAGCCCAGGTTGGATGCCTGCGAGCAGCGCTGGGTGGCGCAATTGGCACCATTTGATTTTGACATCCAGTATATTCCAGGCACTAAAAATGTGGTGGCTGACGCCCTTAGTACAGAGCCTTTTGTGCAGTCTAAGATTTTGCACAGATTGACAAGGGCTCCTTATTCCACCCTTCTTAAGCAAGCAGCCAAGTTCAAGAAGGATGATATTCAGAATATGTTTTGTCTTTCAGCTGAACTACCTGAGATGAGGGATGTGAGTACTCAGATTGAGCCTGGAGACGCTATCTTTGAAGCTGTGTGTACTGCAGGAAGTGTACATGTGCACAGTGATGAGATTTCTGCTGTCATGCAAACACATCAGCATTGGGAAGAGGTGGGTACTGTAAGAGCTATTTCACACGTGCAGTACTTACAGTCTCTTGTTGTAGTGGGGCAGAACCCTGTGCCCGTTTTTAACCATGATGAACTTCTTACTGAACAAACCAATGATGCTGTTGTCGGCCGGGTCAAGTTTTTCGTCGTCCCTCAAGACGTGAAAAAGTTCATGAATCACGTGGGACGTTAAGGATATTGAGACAGTGGGGTAAACTGACCACACGCCTGGGGATAGTGTATCATGTGTCCAAGCACCCAGGAACAAGACGAAAAACTTACCAATATGTTGTATCTGAATCGCTTCGAATGACAGTGTTGAAGGGCGTTCATGATGATGCGGGCCATCAGGGTCAGCAGCGCTCATTGTGGTTGGCCAGACCGGTGTTTTATTGGGATACAATGGAGAAAGATGTCAGGGACTATGTTCACTACTGTAAGAGATGCATTGTGAGTAAAGCTCCTGAGCCAGAGGCTAGGGCCCCATTGGTTTCCATTACCACTTCATCGCCACTTGAATTAGCCTGTATAGACTTCTGGTCAGCTGAAGACCATACCAATAAGGCTATTGATGTTTTAGTAGTCACTGACCACTTCACAAAGTGGGCATGTGCATATCCTTGCACTAACCAATCCGCAAAGACAGTGACACGGGTTCTTTGGAATAATTTCTTTTGTGTGTATGGGTTTCCTTCTAGCACTCACTCTGACCAGGGTGCCAGTTTTGAGAGTTTTTTGTTTGCAGAGCTGTGTCAGTTAGCTGGTATTAACAAAACTCACACCACACCATACCACCCGATGGGCAATGGCCAGGTGGAAAGAATGAATCGCACCCTTGGTAACATGATTCGTGCACTGCCCCCCAGATCTAAGGGCAGATGGCCGCAAATGTTAAACACTTTGACTTTTGCATATAATTGTACAGTTCATGACACAACAGGGTTTTCACCCTTCTTTCTCATGTATGGCCGTACCCCAGGATTGCTTGTTGATCTTATGTTTGAGTGTACTGTTGGATGGAGAAACAGTTGATATTGATAAGTATTTCCAGTCACTCAAACGTGACCTCTGTGAGGCTATGAAACGTGTACGGTCACATTCAGAAAAACAAGAACATAGACAGGCAGAAATGTATAACAAACGGAGTAAGGGACAATCAGTTGACATTGGTCAGAGAGTTTTATTGGCCAACAAAGGTGAAAGAGGTAAAAAGAAACTGGCAGATCGTTGGGAGAGTACGGTTTATGTAGTGATTGACAAAAATTCCTTGTTGAACACCTACAAACTCAGAAGCCCTTCCGGTGTTGTTAAAACCGTTCATAGGAATCTGATTATGCCAGTTGACTTTCTGCCATTGCCTGATACAGACACTGTCAAGGAACAGTTAAAGTTAGATCTAGTTTAAGTGATGTGTGCAGTCTATTAAGATAAACAAGTGTGCAATCTTGGATGTGATTTATCGATAGGATGTGTATATGGCATGTCCTCCTATGGTTGGGCAAAGGAGTAGCTCACTTTTGCCTTTCCTAGTCCTTCATTGGACAGCAATAATGTTGGTAGACTTTCTTCAGTCTGTATGGTTGGGAGTTACACCTGATTGCTAAATAATTTGACTGTGGAGTTGAGTATTTTGGGTGTAATTTGTTGTTGTTGGGTATAATATTCTCTCCTTGACTTGCTCTTTTGTGTGCTATACATGATGTTACACAAAATCTAGTGAAGTCAGTGGGGGTGAGTGTAACAAGGTTGAAAAGTGGTTTATTTCACTAGATTTGTCTGTCTATTTGCAATCAATCCTGTTCTATAATTGTTTATAAAAATACATTAAAAAGGGTCTGTAAGGAGGTAATAGTTTCACCCTTCCCCCCCCTCCTCAACAACAAAGTTGTTCAGTCCAGGTAGCCAACACCGCGGTATTGTTCTTTTAGCGGTCTTTTCCTCCTCTCTCCTGAACGGAAGAAGTATGCGGTGTCCCATGTTAAAGTTTAATAGATTTATATATATAGATAATTTATTTATTATTATCTGTATATATATATATATATATATATATATTATATATTTAATAGATTTATATATATATATAAAAAACAAGTTAGCGTAGCTGCTGTTGACTGTACTACATAAATGCTTCACTGAAAAAATGTGTGTTTAATCTAGATTTGAACTGGGAGTCTGTGTTTGAACCCCGAACAGTGTCGGGAAGGCTATTCCAAAGTTTAGGTGCTACGTATTTACCCCCTTTGGTGGTTTTATTTATTCTGGGAACTATTAGAAGTCCGGAGTTTTGGGATCTTAGAGAGCGGGATGGGTTGTAGCGTGACAGGAGCTCAGTTAGGTATGTAGGAGCTAAACCGTTAAAAGCTTTGTAAGTAATCAGCAGAACTTTATAGTCTATATACTACTTCATGGGTAGCCAGTGTAGAGATTTTAATCCTCTGGGGTCCGAGGGTGTTTTGGAGCCCTGGAGAAGTTTTGACATGCTCTGACATTTGTGCTTTTTTCAGGTGCTTATAAACATATAAATGGCTAAAGTCTGATAACACTGTATTCAGCACAAACTGGGCTACAATAATATCTGAGCTACATGTATGTACATGATTGTGTTTTTGAGAAAGTAACGTTTATGCAAGGTTATTGAAAAACTAAACTTTTGAAGTCACTGAAATAAGGCCATAAAACACATACAGAACATTTGTTCACAAGACTTTTGAGAACTTTATCTTGTAGCCTAGAGTGTTTGCTTTAAAGTGATGTGAGAATCATCTAGTTCAGTATATTGATTTTAATGGTCGAAGACACTTTTTGTTTAGAATAGCCGTATGCAAGGAGGCGTGAATGATCATGAATAATGCTGCGATTCACACCTGAGAAGACAAAGACCTGCAAAATGAGCCTTTCAGTCAGGTGTGTGACTGAGAGGAAACTGAGGAATGAAGGAAGAATGTAAGGACAAAAGAAAAAGAACATATATTTTTGGTTTGTAGCTTATTTAGAATATAGTGAACTATCACGCAAAATAACTTGAGATTTACTTGCGAGTGCAGTTATTACCAATGAGCAATTACCAGCTGATAATAAAGGATGCATAGTTATATAGCATATATAGCATATATATATATATGTGCTCTGTTTAAAACTAAAAGTCATCGCGTTGATACAGGAGAAACAATACATCTTCTAACATTCATACGAATTACTTAAAAAGAGAAAATTTGTTTTAGATTTTAATTGGTTTATGCAAACGTGCATACTTCAAGCTTTCTATACGTATATTTATTATGTCTGTGGGGCACGTATTCACTGAGATTTACATTTAGGCATTTGGCACACGCTTTTATCCAAAGCAACTTACATTGCATTATACTACACATTGATCACTATACATTGAGTACATGCAATCCCTGGGATCGAACCCATGACCTTGGCGTTGTTAAGGTAGATTTAGGTTGTTTTATTTATGTGTCTGTGAAAAGAGACAGCGACGGCAGAGTGCGCACCCTGTCTGTTTTCTTCTTTTTATAAAAGCACAGGTTTTTTTTGTTATTATGAGTGTATACAAATAAAAATAGACCCTTTACAGATTCGAATGATGTATTGGTTGTATCTGTACGATTAAAAATGACGGAGCATTTTACGTTCATTTCCGCGTTATCATCAAAACATGCCTCAAAACGTGCCGGTGCGTGTGCCGACCCCAGAGGGTTAAAATAGCGATTATGTGATCGTATTTTTTTGATTTAGTAAGCACTCTGGTGGCTGCATTTTGAACTAACTGTAGTCTTTTTAGTGATGATGCAGGAAAACCACTGAGTAATGTTTTACAGTAGTCCGGTCTGGAGGTCATGAATGCATGAACTAGCTTTTCCGCATCAGCAATACGGCGACGGTGAGGTCGGCTGCCGTCACGACTGCTCTTACCACTTTTTATTTGTTTTGGTTTTTTAAACTAAGTTTTGATACACACATACCGACACACATACCGACACACTTCTCAACACGGAGCACATTCGTTACACCAGAGATTCTCTTATTTCTATTGGTGTACAATGTACTCACATTTCAACGCTTCTGAC